>CM065659.1:2252461-2264961 GCA_033220385.1 Triplophysa yarkandensis
ATAGAGTGGGAGGAGCTGAGAGACAGAGGGAGGAGCTGAGAGACAGAGTGGGAGGAGCTGAGAGACAGAGTGACAGATAGACAGAGTGACAGGGGCTGAGAGACAGAGTGACAGATAGACAGAGTGGGAGGGGCTGCGAGACAGAGTAACAGATAGACAGAGTGACAGATAGACAGAGTGACAGATAGACAGAGTGGGAGGGGCTGCGAGACAGAGTGACAGATAGACAGAGTGACAGATAGACAGAGTGACAGATAGACAGAGTGGGAGGGGCTGCGAGACAGAGTGACAGATAGACAGAGTGACAGATAGACAGAGTGACAGATAGACAGAGTGACAGGGGCTGAGAGACAGAGTGACAGATAGACAGAGTGGGAGGGGCTGCGAGACAGAGTGACAGATAGACAGAGTGACAGATAGACAGAGTAACAGGGGCTGAGAGACAGAGTGACAGGGGCTGAGAGACAGAGTGACAGGGGCTGAGAGACAGAGTGACAGGGGCTGAGAGACAGAGTGGGAGGAGCTGAGAGACAGAGTGGGAGGAGCTGAGAGACAGAGTGACAGATAGACAGAGTGGGAGGAGCTGAGAGACAGAGTGACAGGGGCTGAGAGACAGAGGGAGGAGCTGAGAGACAGAGGGAGGAGCTGAGAGACAGAGTGACAGGGGCTGAGAGACAGAGGGAGGAGCTGAGAGACAGAGTGGGAGGAGCTGAGAGACAGAGTGACAGGGGCTGAGAGACAGAGGGAGGAGCTGAGAGACAGAGGGAGGAGCTGAGAGACAGAGTGGGAGGAGCTGAGAGACAAGAGTGACAGGGGCTGAGAGACAGAGGGAGGAGCTGAGAGACAGAGTGACAGGGGCTGAGAGACAGAGGGAGGAGCTGAGAGACAGAGTGACAGGGGCTGAGAGACAGAGGGAGGAGCTGAGAGACAGAGTGACAGGGGCTGAGAGACAGAGGGAGGAGCTGAGAGACAGAGTGGGAGGAGCTGAGAGACAAGAGTGACAGGGGCTGAGAGACAGAGGGAGGAGCTGAGAGACAGAGTGACAGGGGCTGAGAGACAGAGGGAGGAGCTGAGAGACAGAGTGGGAGGAGCTGAGAGACAGAGTGACAGGGGCTGAGAGATACAGTGGGAGGAGCTGAGAGACAGAGTGGGAGGAGCTGAGAGACAGAGGGAGGAGCTGAGAGACAGAGTGACAGGGGCTGAGAGATACAGTGGGAGGAGCTGAGAGACAGAGGGAGGAGCTGAGAGACAGAGGGAGGAGCTGAGAGACAGAGGGGGTAGAGAGATTGAGAGAGTGGGAGGAGCTGAGAGACAGAGTAGGTGGAGATTGATAAAGTGGGAGGAGCTACGCCTTAGTAGGAGGAGTCAGGCGATGAGGTGCGGAAGAGCGAGTTTAAATATGAGCATTTTCTTTTGAAGATTTTCTTTTGATCTGTGTAGATAAAAGCCATTTTATGAAAGTTGTGTCACGTAATAATGAGATGTGTTGGAATAAAAGGGAATTTTAAGGTAGTTTTAGTTCAGTTTTGTATTATAAACCCCGCCCATACGCAAGAGGCTCAACCAATGGTGTGCGAGGGGCGTGACCAGCACAACAGCAGAAATAAGAGCTTGTAGACATCTGTTAGGGATAAATCTACTGCTCAAGAAATAACACATCATAGTTAGTTTTAAACGTTGTTTTTGTGTTAGAATAGCTTTGTAAAAATGTGTTTTTCTCTGACATGTATGAGATTTAACACAGAACACCAAAACCATTGGGGTGTCTGTTATATATTTCATCTTAAAGTCTTCTTTTATCAAATAAATGAATAGCATGGAATGATCTATTATTTATTATATGTGCATGTTTTATGAATTCACATTAATTGATTGTTAATTCAATTAAAATCTGCTTAAATAAAGGAAAACACCACACAGCTTTTTTCTGTTTAGTTGTAAATGTGTAATTTATTAAATAACTGTACATGGGAAATGATGCATGCTTTGATAGAAATCTACATCGGCCGGTTTACAAAATGTATTTTATTATTTACAATAAACAATTTGTATAGGTTGTCTAGAGGTTGACTATGGTCCTGGATAGAATTGGTATAAGGACAATTTATTTATGTCCTTTTAATTATTTTCTTATAGATTTTGATTCACAATCTATTAAAATTGAGGTTTTCCATGGATATTGTGATTCATAATTAAATATATCACATTTAGATACATATGTAGTTATTTATAATAAATGCATTGAGAAACACAAAGTGGATAATTTGAGGTATCATAATTTGTCCAGACTTTCTCTGGATAAATTAGATGAGGATTGTAATAAATATGATTAAAGATTCTTTGGCCGGCTGAAGTCATGAGCGTCACTGTGTGTTGTCCTGACAGAATATCAAACAGCCTCATCAATAATCTCAATGTGATTCAGAGAGCGGGATAGAATCAGAAATTGGGATGGAGGACATTGAGGAGAGGTTGTATAATAGCTCACTCTGACAGAAAGTAATAGTTTAATTTTAAAACGCCGGCGCTGGGTAAGCAAGTTATTGAAGTGCTTTTGGGAGACATGAAGTGCAATGAAAGAAAATTGTCCTTTCTACTATTTGTTCGTAACACATCTCATGAATATTGGCTGTGTCTAAATAACACTTGGCAGTATGTCTAAATGTTCTTTATATAACAAATAATTCTGACCACACAAAACCGTGATACGATGACAGTAATCTCACCTGTGACCTTTGCTTATTATGTTATACGTTACCGATTCAGGTCACAAAAGGGATTAAAGGAAAGAGTTGACATTTGAGTAATGTTGAAATATCATTACTAACAAACGGGCTTTATCCTCTTTTCAATCGACAGTTAAACATGTTTTACTCCATCTGTGATAGAAGATCAAATCTTCATTAATGCCAGTTTTTCCATATGTTATTTAAAATCCTCTTTCTATGAACATTTAAGATCAGTATATGAATATCACTGACAGTTCAGTAGTGGACCGTAAGTTGATGGTAATATTTGTGATGTGTGTTATTGATATGTTGAGGATATATGTGATACTGTTCTTCAGAATAGAAAGCCAACACGATAATGCAGACGGAACAGACTCTGTTGAGACGTTACAGGAATGCTCTCACATCTTCTGCTGGTCTTGTGAGTCATTTTGAGAAATAATATTTCATTTCATGTATTTGTGTCTACTATGACAACAGGATAGTGTTTTTATCATATTAAGTGATATTGTAGGCCGATGTAAGAATAAATGCTTTTAAATACGTTGTATTATTATCAGACAAACCAACATATGTTCTGTATGTGCAGAATGTGCAGATTGTTAGAGATGTGTCACAAATCACAATGAGTCAAATTTTGACATTTCACATATAGCAGCAGTAAATATTTTCAAGATTATCCGTCAGTTATGAGAGACGCAGCCAAATATCCGACCCGATCTGATCTGTCTGTCTGTACTATTTGCTAAAATACCAAGTCATATTTTATTTGGAAAAACCTTGAATGATTATTCCTGTAATGGAAAGCTCTGAATATTTGACACAATATTTAGGTCATGTTAAGCCCAAAGCAGTTTAGACAATCATCACACACACAATATAATGTTGTGTGTTTGGTGCGCTGTGTATACTGAAATGTGTGTCAGTCAGATATCACACACAAGTGAATAAAATATTAAGGTCAAGAAACGTTGACACATGGACACAAACTGGCTTCTCTTGTCTTGGTGTGTTCTGAACTCTATTCTACATCAAAACACCTCCTTCATTCATTCATTCATTCATTCATTCATTCATTCATTCATTTATTCATTTATTCATTCATTTATTCATTTATTCAATAACCGACATCCTAAAGCCAGTACTGCTGTGTAAAAACAGTTTTGTACGACCGTAAGAGACAAACCATTCCAGTGATTCAGGAATTTGTCAAAACAATCACATCATGCACGAGTCTTTATTTTCTTTATCTTTATCTTCCTTTTGGATTTCCTTAAGTGCTTTGCAGACAGATTTTCATGTAGTTTAAGACCACACACAATAATCTTTCTTCTAGCAGTAAACTGTGCCACATCAGTCATGTTGGCATCTCTACGTAAAACCTTCGAGAAGATTATAAGAGGATGAGAATCATTGTGTTATTTAAGTGAAAGTGTATTTGTGTAGCGATTGTCATCATTATTTCAATGCAGAAACCTACTCAAAATGTCTTTAAGTATCTGTCGAGCGGTTCAAAGAAAAATGACAGAATAATTTTTTGGGGGAATAATTCATCATCCACTCCTATATCTGTTTCCACACCTGGACCTGGTGCTGCGTAATTCTATTTAAAAGTTCTGTCATTTTATATTCAATCACATTTATATGTCATTTTATATTTAATTCATCTAGACCTTGAATATCTGCTGTGTTGGATGGTTTTGGTTACAGTAATAATGAAATGATGTTCTATATTTGAAGTGGTTTGTGTGTTTTGGAATGAAAACTCAGGTGTCAGATTTAGTAAAACATCTTCAGATGTGTCCAGGACTGATGATGCTGTTTGTGGACACACTTGAGTAAACCACAACAGTTTAAGGGTCTACTAAACTGTGACCCTATACATTCCCTGCTCTATACATTATATGCATTCTCTATACATTAATGTTAAAGGTTCTTTATAAAACCAAACAACTGGAGATTCATATTTTGAAGAAGGTGTCAAATGTTAATCTGGTGGATGTTTCGGTAAATGAGATTATGAGGTGATGGAAATAAAATGGATATTATAACTATGTCAGTCGGATTGAAGTGTGATGTTTTAAAGCGTTTATCTGTCATTTCTCCTTAAAGACTTTGAATGATTAATCTGTAATATGATTAGAAAGCACAAAGTGTATGAATCATAATGAAGTCAAACATTTCACTGTCAACTGAACCAAAAATATTACTTAACACTGTGTTTCCACACCAGATTGTGACCTCAGTCATCACATTTGGCATGAACACTTTTATTATTAAAATAGCTCATTTAAGAGTTAATACTGTTTACATTCATTTAAAGCCACCAGAAGAACAGAACAGAAACCAGACGTCAGAAAACATCGAGAAGATGAGCTTTAGAAAGAGCTTTAGATCAAATATTTAAATGTTCAGGGAAAGTCAAAAGCAAAAAGCAAAACTTTTTCAGTATCAGAAACACAGCGATTCCGCACAGGATCTCAACAATACTTATAAAGGCCTTTCTTACTTCCTTTCCATAATCTATAGAACCTTTCTTTAATACGAAGATTATTGTAGGAAATAGAAATGTTTTTTGATTGTTTTGACTAGAAATGACTAGTTTATCACATTGTGAAGCACCATTATTTCCTTTTACTGTCACTTTTAACGTTATTCTATCAGTTCAGACAGATGTCTTCATGCTTAAATGTCAGATCCTCTCATCCTCAAACAACAGCACAAATCCATTCAAACTAGAAGAAACTTTTGTCTCAGACTTCATGAAGATTTCTCACAAGGGATTGTTGAGATTATTTTGAGACATTGGTTTTTTCAGTTATAAAAGTTTTGCTGAAAGTGTTTTCATCTGATGTCCAGTGTGAGGTCTCACATTGTTTCTGTAGGAGATGATGAAGATGATGAAGCCCTGTGTTAGCAGCCCAGAGGTCATGTGTTTGACTCTCCAGAAGTACACATATAAATGCATTATACGTTACTTTATATAGAGTGTAAATGTAAACATTTGATTTCTGGAATACAAAAAGATAAGAACCGCTGGTGTACAGAATTCAAAAGTCCTTCACAGTCCTGAAATCCTGTAATACATGCTTGCGGTTTCATATAGATGGTACAATTCAGAGTTTTATAAAATGATTTAAGATCAACCGCAAAACTTACTGTATAACAGTGAAAACATCAAGATCTTCGCTCGCCTCCATCTCTTCGGTGGGCCGTTGTTTATTCTGTTGTCCCTTTGACATGACTTCAGTAAATCCTGCTAGTGTCCCGTCTTGTGTTTTTCAGATGGGCATCTTATAGACAGAAGCCAACAGATACAGTTTCAGCATATGAGCTAGTCTGAATAAACCATCCAACTTACTGTTCTCACAGAGTCTGTCCCAGTCTGGATGTGGGGGTAGTGCCTGGAGCTGGAGAGAGAGAGAGAGAGAGAGAGAGAGAGAGAGACACATGGTCTCTTCTGCTTGGGTAATGAAACTCCATCACATTACGGGCCAGCGCATCAGTAAGCCACAGGGATCAATGCGGCAGCTGTCCTCTGATTGGTCGATAGCGGCTGTGACTGCTGCAGGAGGACATGTAGTGCCCGCAGTGGAGATGTGCTCAGACGCTCAATATCAACACACACACACACACACACACACACACACACACACACACACACACACACACACACACACACACACACACACACACACACACACACACACACACACACACACACACACACACACACACACACACATCACAAATCAACACTGTCTCCCCAAACATCAACTTTCTCTTATTCTACACAATAGAAATAAACCCATTTCTCCTTCATTGCTCTGGAGAGTTCTTAACAGTGTCATATTTTACACTCAATCTAGTCTCAGATGTCTCTCGTTGGAGAAGTAAAAAGAGATACAATCGAGTCACTTGAAGAGTCTGGAGGTGTAAATTCATTGCTAAAGAGGTAAAATCAGTAAATTTGATGAGAAAAGTTTGAGCTTATATTGAGATTGACTTTTGAATCCAGACAAAACTGAGCTCACTTGAGACACTCTCGAGATCACTTCTGGAGACATTTGTCAGATTTCTGATTCTTTCTCGATATAATTATCTAAGATGTAGATGAGACGCAAGCTGAAGTTTCTATTTAGTCTCATAGATGTCTAGGAAAATATATCTGAGATATTAAAGAGATCTCATCTGTAAGTTGTTTTTTCCAGCTGTCATCGGTAAGATTCTGATCATGTTTTATTAAACACGTCACACATCCGTTGCATTATTTGATATGTAAAGTTCATTTGTCAGATGCCTTTATCTAAAGAGACTCATCCAAGCTTTAGATTCCTTGTCAGCATTGAGTCAGTGGAGCCTGTACGCCTGTAGAGGAAGATCTCAGTGAAAACACGATGATGTTGAAGATGGTTTTATCATCAGAAGGGTGCGGTTGTTTTTCAGGTTTATTCCAGAACGTCTGGCTTGGCCCAGTTTCAGCATTTATTCATTTAAGAGTCATTATCTTTTGAGGTAATGGAAGAGAATACCTGAAGGAGACCATTACAGAGTGTAGAGGTGCTCTGATGATATTACTGTAATAGAATCATCTCATTCCTTCCAGACTAATCAGATATTCTATAGATGGTAAATTGTAAATGGACTGGATGTATTTAACAGCGTTATACAGGAGTTGAGAGCACTTTACACGGACTGTATTACATTAACACATCTACAGAAGAGGCGATACATCACTTCTGACATCTCAACTCATGGAACTTTTCATACATGATAGACGATTCAGTAATGATAGACAAATGTTTTCTGTTCTCATCGCCCTTGTATCACCACCTGTTGCCATGAGAGTGTGGTCACAATATTTGTCCAAATAAAAACCTCTCATTTCACCCTCACGTCATGTGACTTACTTTACTTTAAAGAGTTTGTAAGAAAAAACAGACGGCGTAACTCCATTTTTAAACATGTTTAACAATCTTGTTTTTATTGTACATTCAGATCCAGATCAATAAAATTCAGGTTTTTTTGTAAATGTAACCTTCGGAAACACAAAAAAACATTAAATTAATATTTATTAAAACATTATTTAAATATGTATTAATATTATTCATAAACATATTCATATGAATGTGTTTTTACAAATAGAATCTTCATTTTGTTACTGTCATATTTTCTTTTTGTATAAGGTTCATGATCATGAAGATGTTAAAAGCCCATGAACGAGATGAAACTTTATGACAATATCTGAATATTTTCCTTTGATCTGTACAACAATGTATGGATGTGTGGCTAAATGCAGAACAAATAATATAAGATGTTTCTTACAACTGCAGTGATTGTTTAACCATTGACATCTATTTAAACCTATTGACTGATCTTCTCTTGAAATAAATTATTATTTTATATTTTCAGTTGATTTTCATACACAATATATTAATCACTCATTAAGATAAAAAAAGAGGTTTTACTCTATTGAACATAAGAGGAATTCAACAAAATGATTGATTGATTGATTGATTGTGTGTGTGTGTGTGTGTGTGTGTGTGTGTGTGTGTGTGTGTGTGTGTGTGTGTGTGTGTGTGTGTGTGTGTGTGTGTTTGGTTGTTAGTTACAGAGCTGTTTTGGACGTTCTCATGATTATATAATTTACATTCACTCATTTGACATTAATCTGCATGATTATTCATATTTATGTTGATCCATGAAATTTACATAATGTGACCTTACAGTGAATTCTGCAGTATGTTAGTTCAAACTAAATGCTTTAATAGAAGAAGTGAAGATAAAATAAATGTATATTAGTGACGTGATTTATCTGCAGGGCCACAGCGTTACACTTCATCATTCTTCTGAGTTTGCTCGAGTGTAAAAGAGATGAAGTCTTTTTTTCTAATTTTGAGAGGCTATTCTTTGTCTAACATTATAATATTATTGTAATATTGAAGGTTTACATTTATATAGTCAACAAAAATGAATCCTCCATATATTTACACGGCTGTTGCAATTTTAAACTATTTCTTAAACTGTGACTTTCTCACAGTAACCCCAGTCAATATTTAAATATAATTTATCTGAAGGAGTTCAAGGAGCTCTTACACGCCGGCCAGATAAAAATATGATTATTTTCATAAATGAATATTTAACATAAGGATTTCAGTAAATAATAAACCACAAGGGCAAAAAAACAAAGCATTACCAACACTGGCCTACACACACACACACACACACACACACACACACACACACACACACACACACACACACACACACACACACACACACACACACACACACACACACACACACACACACACACACACACACACACACACACACACGAGTTGTGATGTGCATTGGCTGTCAGAGAGGATCGATACATGGAATATTCAGTGATGTGATTTGTCATCAGATGTTTGTGACTGAATTGTCTTCATCTTCTCATAACTGTGTGTTGTGTTTTATACAGTTAGGGATCATCTTCATCATATCTGGATCACTTTTGTGCAGAAGTGATGTTATCTAGTGTTGCTCAGGGCTTTCATCTGTGGATGTTTCTATTGTATGTGGTTGCTAGGATATTTTGGGTGGTTTCCTGGGTAATCTTCTGTAGTTGCTGTAGTGTTCTGAGAGTGTGTGTGCCTGAATCTTCAGTGTGGTTGCTAGGGCATTGGTTTCTAGAATCTTCAGTGTGGTTGCTAGGCATTGGTTTCTAGAATCTTCAGTGTGGTTGCTAGGCATTGGTTTCTGGAATCTTCAGTGTGGTTGCTAGGCATTGGTTTCTGGAATCTTCAGTGTGGTTGCTAGAGCATTGGTTTCTAGGATCTTCAGTGTGGTTGCTAGGGGATCGGTTTCTAGAATCTTTAGTGTGGTTGCTAGGGGATCGGTTTCTAGAATCTTCAGTGTGGTTGCTAGGGGATCGGTTTCTAGAATCTTTAGTGTGGTTGCTAGGGCATCGGTTTCTAAGATCTTCAGTGTAGTTGCTAGGGCATGGGTTTTTAGGTTCTTCAGTGTGGTTGATAGGGGATCGGTTTCTAGAATCTTCAGTTTGTTTGCTAGGGCATTGGTTTCTAGAATCTTCAGTTTGGTTGCTAGGGCATCGGTTTCTAGGATCTTCAGTGTGGTTGCTAGGGCATCGGTTTCTAGGATCTTCAGTTTGTTTGCTAGGGCATTGGTTTCTAGAATCTTCAGTTTGGTTGCTAGGGCATCGGTTTCTAGGATCTTCAGTTTGTTTGCTAGGGCATTGGTTTCTAGAATCTTCAGTTTGGTTGCTAGGGCATCGGTTTCTAGGATCTTCAGTGTGGTTGCTAGGGCATCGGTTTCTAGGATCTTCAGTTTGTTTGCTAGGGCATTGGTTTCTAGAATCTTCAGTTTGGTTGCTAGGGCATTGGTTTCTAGGATCTTCAGTTTGTTTGCTAGGGCATCAGTTCCTAGGATCTTCAGTTTGGTTGGTAGGGTATTGGTTTCTAGGATCTTCGGTGTGGTTGCTAGGGCATGGGTTTCTAGGATCTTCAGTGTGGTTTTTAGGGGATCGGTTTCTAGGATCTTCAGTTTGGTTGCTAGGACATCGGTTTCTAGGATCTTCAGTGTGGTTGCTAGGGCATCGGTTTCTAGAATCTTCAGTGTGGTTGCTAGGGGATCGGTTTCTAGGACCTTCAGTGTGGTTGCTAGGGCATTGGTTTCCAGGATCTTCAGTTTGGTTGCTAGGGCATCATTTCCTAGGATCTTCAGTGTGGTTGCAAGGGAGTTGGTTTCTAGAATCTTCAGTATGGTTGCTAGGGCATCGGTTTCTAGGACCTTCAGTGTGGTTGCTAGGGCATTGGTTTCCAGGATCTTCAGTTTGGTTGCTAGGGCATCATTTCCTAGGATCTTCAGTTTGGTTGGTAGGGTATTGGTTTCTAGGATCTTCAGTGTGGTTGCAAGGGAGTTGGTTTCTAAAATCTTCAGTATGGTTGCTAGGGCATCGGTTTCTAGGATCTTCAGTGTGGTTGTTAAGGCATCAGTTTCTAGGATCTTCAGTTTGGTTGCTAGGGCATCAGTTCCTAGGATCTTCAGTTTGGTTGGTAGGGTATTGGTTTCTAGGATCTTCAGTGTGGTTGCTAGGGAGTCGGTTTCTAGAATCTTCAGTGTGGTTGCTAGGGCATCGGTTTCTAGGATATTCTGTGTGGTTGTTAAGGCATCGGTTTCTAGGATCTTCAGTGTGGTTGCTAAGGGATCGATTTCTAGGATCTTCAGTTTGGTTGCTAGGGCATCGGTTTCTAGGATCTTCAGTGTGGTTGCTAGGGCATCAGTTCCTAGGATCTTCAGTTTGGTTGCTAGGGTATTGGTTTTTAGGATCTTCAGTGTGGTTGCTAGGGTATTGGTTTTTAGGATCTTCAGTGTGGTTGCCAGGGCATCGGTTTCTAGAATCTTCAGGGTGGTTGCTTGATCATCGGTTTCTAGAATCTTCAGTGTGGTTGCTTGATCATCGGTTTCTAGAATCTTCAGTGTGGTTGCTAGGGAATTGGTTTCTAGGATCTTCAGTGTTGTTGCTTGATCATCGGTTTCTAGGATCTTCAGTGTTGTTGCTTGATCATCGGTTTCTTTGATCTTGAGTGTGGTTGCTTGATCATCGGTTTCTAGGATCTTCAGTGTGGTTGTTAAGGCATTGGTTTCTAGGATCTTAAGCGTCGTTGCTAGAGAATTGGTTCCTAGGATCTTCTGTGTGTTTGCTTGATCATCGGTTTCTTTGATCTTCAGTGTGGTTGCTTGATCATCGGTTTTGAGGATCTTCAGTGTGATTGCGAGGGCATTGGTTTCTTGAATCTTCAGTGTGGTTGCTAGGGCATTGGTTTCTTGTTTCTTCAGTGAGGTTGCTAGGATATTGGTTTCTAGGATCTTCAGTGTCCTTGCTAGAGAATTGGTTTGTAGGATTTTCAGTGTGGTTGCTAGGGCATTGGTTTCTAGTGCCTTCAGTGTGATTTAGTTAAGGATAACACTTTAAGCTATTGAATGGGGTTTCAGCGATGTTTAGCCAAACACTTATACTACCCACAAATCTCTTTATTGGTTGTCCAGATAGATTATTTATTGATCTCCATCATAAACACCATTTGCTTCTCTTATGTAGAAAAGAGTGTTTATGTGTATTCCCAGTGACATCACTATCGTCAGACACCAAAACAACGCATAGGTTGCTATGGTTTGACATCAGTCATGGTATGAGCGTGTGTCACAGCTGTTTCCCAGCAGATGTTCAGCCCCTCACATTTACACCATCACTTTACTCCAGTTCTCAGACTGCACTGAGAAATGAGAGTCTCCTGTTACTCATATTGATTCTTTCTCTAATGTCCACACATTTCTCTCGCCGGCCGCCAGCAGCAGCTCCACACTGAGAGTATTGGGTTCACAGTATCCAGCAATTATGTGAAATGTGGGAGAGAAAATCAATGTGCTCATGCAACGCGATTAACATCACCAGGAGAAAAGGAGAATGAGTTGAGATGCAGAGATCACCTGTGAATAAAACTTACCTTCAGAAGTCATATCTACTTTATGTAAAACCATATTGTTGTTCCCATTCACATCTTTATGAATGGGAAATACTCTTGTTTATGTTTTTATTATGTAAAAAAAGTTTTTAAACATGTTTTTATATGAAATACTTTTGTAAAAAAGCAATATCATGCCAGGAAATCATTCTTAACACAATCTCATGGCTTATTCGTAAGAAATTCAAATGATTTAATTCTTGATTTATCTTCGAATTGCCGTCCATTGATGTTTTGAGAA
>CM065659.1:2269961-2272461 GCA_033220385.1 Triplophysa yarkandensis
ATCTGTGTGGGGCAAATTCAGATCATTTCAGAGCAGCGTGTGTTCAGGTCGATGGTGTGAAGATCTTTCATGTCTGAGGAATACACTGAAGGAACCTTGAGGACATGATAAAGAATTCGACATGAGCGTGAAGTGAGGCTGACAGTCAATGATAATCTGGTTTCTGATTGGCATTAAATGCGCAGATAGTTTAGAGATTTAATAGATCTTCGTAGGAACACTTCACCCTGATAGGAAAATCAAACGAGTGACTTACTCTAACCTTGCAGGACATCATAAGAAGATATTTTAAAAGGACATTTCTCGAAATATCTTCTTTGGTTTTCCTCTGAAGAAAGAGTCAAACTCGAACGGTAGGACACACCAAATTTGTCGATGTGCGTGTGTTCCTCCTCCTCCACGTTTGGTTGGGTTGGTGGGTTAGTAATAGTCACCTGACCTCTCTGGAATCTGTAGTTTATGTTGCTGTTCTCTGATGTCAACAAACCAAACTCTGTTAAAGTCCCAGTGCATATAGAACACTTTAAACTTCAGTTCGGCCAGCTCTTACTCATGTTTGGATTCCGATTGGACTTAAGGAGAAGGGTTTTTCATCGGTTTTTGACTGTTTCTTGCTCAGCTTGTAACTGTTGTTGTAAATGAAGACAGCACGTTTCTAAGCATCACTGCAGTTGCTATGGTAACGGATGGAGAGACACCATACAGTCTGAATGAAGCACGCTTCACACGCTTTAAGTTGTTCCCCTCGTTAAACCATGGGTTCATTTCTAGACATCTTGGTGTTAGGTGTAACATCGCTCCTGGTGGTCGTGTGAACATGTCTCACGTGTTCTTAAGATCTGCTGTTTAAGTTTTTATGTTTATTTGTTGGATTCCTCTCATTTATTTTTGTCTTTTGTTTTAAATGCTCATTTTGTGCACAGACAGAAATATTTGTTCTTGCACTCGTGAAGTGGACTCACCAAGTCACTGCCGCTTGAATCCTCATCTGTCTCTGTCTTTAAGTCGAGTGTTTCAGGATTATGTGTTTCAGGAGAAATGTTAAGAGTGTTTAGATGAAGAAGAGAAGTGCTTTAATGTGTCTCAGTTTAATTCTGCTTACAGGTCTTTTTTGGGGACATTTATCTCTGCTGGTGACTCTTCAACATTCAGACTTGAGAGCAAATAGAAGCACATTTAATATCCCATTATACAGCCTGGAAAGCAGATAGATCCCTCTGGATTCTGATGGGATGAGTCACAGTCACCTTGCTTGTAAAATACACATGTGGGACTTCAATATTTATACTCCAATTTATCTTGAGCAGTTTTAAAGTTTAACCATTTGTAGAACAACCAACAGCACATGTTTTTCCGCAGTAAAATCGCGTGTCGTTCTTGAGCAGTATTGATAGAAACGATGGGTTTATTCTGTTAAGAGGAGCTGTATAAGAGCTGAGTGCCGTTCTTGACTGAAGTGACATCTGGTTTACATGAAGTTTGCTTCAGCTTCTTTTTCTCACAGCGGAACACCATGACCGGATTTTTTGGCAAAGCCAAGCGTGCAAATAGTTCTTCCCGCTGGAGACTGTCAGCGGAATAAAACAGCACTTCAACGTGTTTTCTTCATTATCCCAACTTCTGATAGATGAAAAATAATCCCTGAGAGACCTTCAGGTTTTGAGCTGTATTTACATTCTCATCACACATTACTGCTCTTATACAAACAGAAATGTGTGTAATGTTTTATGAGACGGTAGAGACTCCTCCTCTTCGTTCGGCCTGACGTCATTGGTTTCCCCAAAACCTTCGCTTTATTTTGTTTACCTTATACAAGTGTTCATGCACGTTTTCTTCTCATTTCCATTAGAAATACATCACATTTTTGGGGTGAAATACACTTTTTTAATGACTTTATTCATGATCATACTTAACAGAATAAAGAGAGGAAAATCCCTCAATGTTAGATGTGTTTTTTTTGTCTTTGGCCGGTAAGTTACTCAATGTTTTGTCCGATCTTTGCGTATTCATCCCCCATTGATGTAAGTTTCCGGAAAGATTTAAAATCAACAGATCAAACAAGAAGCACATGTTACATGTGTACTGTATCCAGTCATGTATGTACTGTAAGTGATCACATGTGAGGTACTGAACATCTGTCTTACGTCATGACTGAAGACGCTAATGAAATCCATTCTTTACGTGTCAGACAGCGTCCCGCTTCCAGCTTGGCTTTAAAGAGAAAGACATGTCATGATTTCAGGCAGATCTTTCCTCTCCTGCAGCGCTGGGAGTTTTCAGGACCCCAGATGAGCTGTTGAAGTTTTGTTTGCTTTCAGATTTGCTGGCCTGTTATTTTTTGCCCTCCAGCCTTTGAGTAAACCGTTCCATGTGTGCCAAAGACTTTCTGCTCTCATTTCAGTCTTTATTCTGAATTCATTTAACCCACTTCATACATCTCAGATGTCCAGCTTTAAGATCAGTGTGATGATGTTTCTCAACACGAGAAGGGATTCAAGAT
>CM065659.1:2277461-2282461 GCA_033220385.1 Triplophysa yarkandensis
TTCTCATCAAGACATTAGTTTGTCTTTGAGGATTTAAGGTGTTTTTGCTTCAGTGGTTTATGAGGAAAATCAGATGATTGTGATGATTCTACAGAGCATCATGTGTGGAAATCACATTTCATTCTCTCTCTCTCTCTCTCTCTCTCTCTCTCTCTCTGGTCTCTCTCTCTCTCTCTCTCTGGTCTCTCTCTCTCTGGTCTCTCTCTCTCTCTGGTCTCTCTGGTCTCTCTCTCTCTCTCTCTCTCTCTCTGGTCTCTCTGGTCTCTCTCTCTCTCTCTCTCTCTCTCTCTCTCTGGTCTCTCTCTCTCTCTCTCTCTCTCTCTCTCTGGTCTCTCTCTCTCTCTCTCTCTCTCTCTCTGGTCTCTCTCTCTCTTCTCCTCTCTCTCTCTCTCTCTCTCTCTCTCTGGTCTCTCTGGTCTCTCTCCTCTCTCTCTCTGGTCCTTCTCTCTCTCTCTCTCTCTCTCGGTCTCTGGTCTCTCTCTCTCTGGTCTCTGGTCTCTCTCTCTCCAGGTCTCTCTCTCTGGTCTCTCTCTCTGGTCTCTCTCTGGTCTCTCTCTCTCTCTGGTCTCTCTGGTCTCTCTCTGGTCTCTCTCTCTCTCTCTCTCTCTCTCTCTCTCTCTCTCTCTCTGGTCTCTCTCTCTCTCTCTCTGGTCTCTCTCTCTCTCTCTCTCTCTCTCTGGTCTCTCTCTCTCTCTCTCTCTCTCTCTGGTCTCTCTCTCTCTCTCTCTCTCTCTCTCTCTCTCTCTCTCTCTCTCTGGTCTCTCTCTCTCACTCTCTCTCTCTGGTCTCACTCTCTCTGGTCTCTCTCTCTCTCTCTCGCTCTCTGTCTCTCTGTCTCTCTCTCTCTCTCTCTCTCTCTCTCTCTGTCTCTCTCTCTCTGGTCTCTCTCTTTCTCTCTCTCGCTCTCTGTCTCTCTGTCTCTCTCTCTCTCTCTCTCTCTGTCTCTCTCTCTCTCTCTCTCTGGTCTCTCTCTCTCTCTGGTCTCTCTCTCTCTCTGGTCTCTCTCTCTCTGGTCTCTCTCTCTCTCTCTCTCTCTCTCTCTCTCGCTCCTCTCTCTGGTCTCTCTCTCTCTCTCTCTCTGGTCTCTCTCTCTCTGGTCTCTCTCTCTCTCTCTCTCTCTCTCTCTCTCTCTCTCTCTCTCTCTCTGGTCTCTCTCTCTCTCTCCCCCCCCCTCTCTCTCTCTGGTCTCTCTCTGGGTCTCTCTCTGGTCTCTCTCTGGTCTCTCTCTCTCTCCTCTCTCTCTCTCTCTCTCTCTCCCCCCTCCCCCCCCCCCCTCTCTCCCTCTCTCTCTCTCTCTCTCTCCCCCCCCCTCTCTCTCTGGTCTCTCTCTCTCTGGTCTCTCTCTGGTCTCTCTCTGGTCTCTCTCTCTCTCAGGTCTCTATCTCTCTCTCTGGTCTCTCTCTCTCTCTCTCTCTCTGGTCTCTCTCTGGTCTCTCTCTCTCTCTCTCTGGTCTCTCTCTCTCTCTCTGGTCTCTCTCTCTCTCTCCATCTGAACCGATGAGCGTGTCTCTCTCATATGCAGTAATGTGTGCAGGAATGTAGACTCTCTCCCGCTGTGCTCCGACTGCCACAAGAAATAACAAAAACAATCCCGGGCGTTCCACAGTTTCTGCATTTCCTCATGTTTCAGAACCACAGCTCCCAGCATGATGAATAACTCATGTCAACCTTTGAAACATGTTCACCTTTAAGTCTGTGTGATTAAATACATATAGGATTGTCAAATACACAATGCATTCATCAATGGGATTCCATGACATATATTGTGTCATCCTATCAATAAATGTTCTAAATCTTTACGTCGTCTCTTAGAATCGGAGCCTCAGGCATTTGGTGTGCCGCTCTCACAGGTGATTTTTAATGACCGGCGTCTGAAACAGCTTCATGAGGGTCAGCGGTGTCCTGCAGGTCGACCGTCGTCTCTCTGGCATCTGTCCGGCCGGAGATCCAATAACAAAGAGCTTTCCAGCAGTAACTCCTCCCTCAGCTCCGCCTCCGAGACACCTAATGAGTCCAGCTCACCCGGCACACCTGAGACAGCCCTACGCTCACAGAGACGGGTACAGGATCATCTCTGACTCATGCCAAACCTGAAATAATCAAGTGATGTTGTGTAACTGTATGTGCGTGTGTTTCAGGGTGGGATGTCTGTAGACTGCATCACAGATCTGGATGACGGTCAAACGCGTCTTCTGGAAGCTCTTCAATTGTCCATGCCTGTAGATTCGGCCGGGGAGAAGAAGACAAGCGATAAGAAACTGAGTTTAAATCCGCTCTGGAGACAGGTGGCCGCGTGTTCTGGACAGCTGCTGTCAACATCTGAGAGATACGGTACTGAAATCATGATTTTCCTCAATCCATTAAAAGAACACGAGGCTGATGGGACTGTTCTTCTGTTCAGGTCTCCAGACAGTTGGCATTTTCCGTGTGGGAAGCTCTAAGAAGAGAGTGAGACAGGTGAGGATTTATAAGACAGACGGTCATCATTAGAATCAACGTCTCTGATGTCTCTGATGGTTGTGTTGTATTGTGTTGTGTTGTGTGTGTTTCAGCTGCGTGAGGAGTTTGATGAAGGTTTTGATGTTCTGTTGGATCAGCAGTACAGCGTTCATGACGTGGCGGCTCTGTTGAAGGAGTTCCTGCGAGATCTTCCTGATCCTCTGCTCACACGAGAGCTTTATTCTGCGTTTATCAGCTGTTTATGTGAGGAGCATCCGTCTTTTCTGTCTCATAAAGATCATCATATATCTATATATCTGTGTGTGACGTGTGTGTGTGTGTGTGTGTGTGTGATGTGTGTGTGTGTGTGTGTGTGTTTGTGTGTGTGTGTGTGTGTGTGTGTGTGTGTGTGTGTGTGTGTGTGTGTGTGTGTGTGTGTGTGTGTGTGTGTGTGTGCGTGTGTGTGTGTGTGTGTGTGTGTGCAGCCCTGAACGGGACGGAGCGTCACGCTGCCCTGCAGTTACTCATCTGTCTGCTCCCGGCCTGTAACAGCGACACACTGCAGTGTTTACTTCACTTCCTGTCTAAGGTGGCCAATCACGCGGAAGATTCCCAGGATGGTGACGGACACCAGGTATGTTAAGCGGACAGATTCTGATGATTGTGTTTGTTGAGTCGCGTGTGATTACATTCATCTCTCGTGATGTTCTATAAACATCGAAGTAAATGCGCTTCTGTCATCAGCTGGGATGGAAGTGGAGATGTGAGCTCAGAATTGAGTTCTCCATCCAATACAAACTCACAACCGCATTCTTTTGTTTTGATGCTATTGTTTGTGCTCTCGTCTTATAAGGAAACAGAAACTGAAAACGAGACCTTAAGATCTTGATTTTATTAATACACAAAAGTCATGTGTCATGAACAGGATTGACATTGTTTTCAGTGACAAATTCAATTTCTTTATACCAAAGCCAAGTTATCTTTTCAAGTAAATGCGTCTTGGTTAGTTTTCTTAAAAACGAGTCAAAATTGTGTGAGCTTTGTTTAAAACAAGAAAAAAATAATGACGGGTTGGGAAAGAAAGTACATTTCAACTCATTTATTCAGTTAAGCTTCATTCATTTAACATTTTCAGGTTTGTTTTTCCTTTCCGTTATTTATTTGTATTGTAAATCAAATTAAAATATCTAGCAAGAGTAATGGTTTTATTGCATAAGCACTTATTTCTTTATTATAAAAAATAAAAATCTTCATATTCAGTCTTCAATAAAATATATCTATAATTATCTTATAGAAGTCTTGTGTTTTAAATTAAAGAGCTGTGAGTAAACATGAGAATGTGTGTGTGCGTGTGTGCGTGTGTACGCGTGTGTGCGCGTGTGTGTGTGTTTATCAGGTGATTGGTAATAAGATGACATCACTGAACTTGGCCACTATATTCGGTCCAAACCTGCTTCACAAACAGAAGATGTGTGAGAAAGAATTCAGTCTTCAGAGTTCTGCTCGTGTTGAAGACAGCGCCGCTATCATCACCGTTGTTCAACACATGATCGACTCACATGAAACATTATTTATGGTATAACATACTCTTCATCTTTATGACTGTTATAATGATTATGAGGAGGTTTGATTGTTTCAGCAATAAAACTATAAACATGCTGGACTGTTTGGAGTCGTGTCAAAGATTATCTGTTCTTTATTTTTCAGAGGTTTATTTGTTATATAACTGAAGACAATATTTAAGTTTGGTCATGTGATTTCTATTCATTTGACCCATATCAAATCACTTGTTTATTAATATCATATGAATTGGAAACATGTTTTTTGTTGTAGATTTCAGCTGATTTGCAGACTGAAGTTCTTCAGAGTTTGTTGGACACAGACAGTGATGTCGTAGATTATCTGCTCAGAAGAAAAACACCACAGAGTGAGTAAGTGAATCCATCCATCACATCCACCCATTCCACACGGATCACATCACACAAATACATCAGCTTCTACAACACATCTGAATGTGTAAAACAAAGACTTTAAGAAATGTTCAGAGGTTAGGTACAAACTATCTGTTCACAATTTTTGTTTTTAGAAAAACAAGCCTATAAACTTGTGAATGTTACATTAAAACATGTGACGAGTTTAAAGAGGCTGGCCCACTTTTCTCAACACAAGTCAAACTTATGAATACGACAACTGTGATTGACCATTTACCTGAACTTTACTGAAGTGTGTCTTATGTTAAACCTAAAACTATACTTTTGTAAAGCAATTTTGTCCCATGCACTTGTACATTGATATTAGTATACTTACTTAATAAAGTCTTTGTTTCATATTCTTCATAAACATTCAGTAGATTTGAGTTTGATGAGAATATTTCTTGTGTTTAGTATATCCAGTATTTCCAGATCCTCCAGTGGAGAGATCTCTCCGTATGAAAACAACTCTCCTACTCACTCAGAGTGCATGTGTCCATCCATCCGAAGCCATCCCAACATCCCCATCAGCTTAGATCTTCTCACGAGGGACACCGCAGAGAATTCACCGGCCCAAAACGGTGACTATCC
>CM065659.1:2292461-2294961 GCA_033220385.1 Triplophysa yarkandensis
AAATCATATCAATTTTGTAGACTTTTAGCTTTAGGACAGCTTTAAACAGACCTTTAGTCAAATCTTTTTATACTGTTAGTTTAATAAGTTTAAAGATGTCTTATGGTATGTATATTTAAGTCTGGCTTCCTTTGTTTTAGTTCCTTTTACTTGAGATGGTTGCTAAGGTCTTCTGAACAGTTGCTATGGCGTTATTATGGCTTTGGTAAGAAAGTACTGGCTAGACGTTGCTGGTCGATTATAAGTTACTGATGTATTTCAAGTTTAGAATATTTTAGTGTTGTTTTAAGAGAATGTATAAATCTGGTACTGGTTATGGAGGACTGGTTTTGAGATATTTAATGGCATAACTGTTTAAACCTGAGACTAAAGACAGAGACGCTGGAAGAGCTCCATAATCCATCTCTCGTTGTGTCTCTCAGATGAGCTTCAGGAATCCAGTCGCCTTGTGTCATTATCACAATCTAAAAGCTGTTTCTTGAGTCTTTCACTGAAAGTGCAAGAGAGCAGCCGGAGAATTCTTTCAGCAGGAAAGCAGTCTCCAGTTTTACACAAGGGCCAAAATATGTGACAGATGCCAACAGAACACCATGACAACAGGAGACATGCGGTCCAGTTAAAGACACAGTTCACTCTAAAAACATGTGACATTCATTTCTCCCTATAAGAGACACATCAAAGAATTCTGTAATATCTCAGATATTTCTTCTAGACATCTCAGAGATTAATTGGAGTGTGATGGTCATATATTCGCCCCGAGTCTCTCTAAGAGTTCCAGGAGAGATCTCAACCATGTTTCAAACCGAACTCAGATTTAGTTCTGTAATCAAAGTCAATATTATTGAAGATCTCAATAAGAACTTTAATAATTCTCATTAGATTTACTCAAATATAGATTATTTGACATTCATTTACATCTCCAGTTGAACATTTGTCTTATTTTTATATCTGTGAGAAACTATGAAACACAGTTGAGACATGTGATATTATTTATGTGAAGTGTTAGTTCTGGTGTTCTATTGCAGAGATCCTGTGAAAGAGAAGTCTGGATAAATGAAGACACATTTCTCATTGCTTTAGAAGTTGTGGTCTCGCTGTGGCGTCCTGTGAGGCATCTTTTCACGGCCTGTTGTGAAGTAAAAGACGTCTCGCATGATTTCCATGCCAATGAGCACCGAGAATGAGAGAGCATTATTTAGTTGTGACCCTGTGATGTCAAGTCCTCCCGACGTTGTCTTTATACTTCTGTGCTAATTAGTAGATGTCTCTGACCGCTGTCACCTCTGTCCTGGACGTCTTTCTTAAAGTGTCAGTCTTGCTGAACGAGAGGAATATTTACCTCCGATGTATCCATGGAGCAAACGAATGAAAGAAAACAAAAGTGTAGATCTTGAGAGAAGACTGAATGTTGAAATCATTTGGATTGAATCTCGCTTTGGTACGAGCTTCATTTTCCAGAAACACAGAGAGGAAAATATCACGTAGAGTTTCTGATCCTGTGTGGAAGGTACATGAAGGACGACGCCGTTTACTGAACTCAAACACAGATTCTGAATGTTACACCGGTAAGAAGTTTCTGGTTGTTATCATGTGTTTTCTGTATACTTTAGTATACTTTATATTTGCTATACATTTCTGTAGTGTTTTGAACCATGCTATAGAAAATATTATAGGATACTATAATTTTTTATCGTTTAAATTTGATATTTGAGCAGCCTGTAAAGCAAATATATTTTTTGGTCTAGATTTAAACGTGTGCTTGTCTGTGTTGAACCCGTCGCTAGGGTGTTGTCAGCGAGTTGGTATGTGGTTGCTTAGGTGATGCTAGTTTAAGCTTGTTGTTTTTGTGGTTGCTAGGGGGGTCGATAAGGTAAGGATACCAGTACTGAGGATATTCAGATTTAAAGTCAAATGTAGTAATTATGAGACTATTAATCAAACTAAACATTCTGTTTGGGGTCAGTGTCAGTATTTAAATAGTTTATTCTCATGCTTCCCCGGTTTTATCCTCACAAGTTCCAGTCATTCATGCTGTGTCTGTGGTTTTGCGCTGGAGGTTTTGGGTCAGTATAATACCAGAGCAAGAGCTGGAAAAAATGCCGAATCTGGGCAGAGATCCCGATCCTGAGCTCGTGTTCATGTGTGGAAGAAAGATTATCAGACTCCATCTGAGACGCTGGTGGGTATCGATGGCATTCCTGCTAAAGATCCACTGAAGTGATTCATGAGATAAATGTTAATAATTGACATGGAGACGTCTGAGACATTCCTCCGTTCTGTAGTGTTCAACCACACATCACCAAACACATTTCTAAACTCTTTAGAAAGAGCGTTTGTTTAGAGCTCCCCCGGAGAACACAAACCACAGATATCAGATGGCATATCAAATTGTAAAATGCAGCATGTTAAATCTTTAATTGAGTGTTTTTTTAACCATGAGTACTTTTAGCCCCATGAACGGTTAGAAAATAAACTTGGTGGAAATGTGTCATTTTTTTCA
>CM065659.1:2298689-2398689 GCA_033220385.1 Triplophysa yarkandensis
GTTCACTGATGGTGGTTTGGAAGATAGATATTACTATCATCATAGTTTCATTTCAGATGTCATGGTTAAACTTGTCTTGTGAGACAATGTGGTCCGACTAAAACTGTGGTCCTGATAAAAACATAAGATTTTCTTCTGTAGCCTAGTTTGGAAGTGAAATTGAAAAATCATAATAAAAATCATAATAAAATTGAAATTCATATTCAGTTTTACTATTGTAAGTCGCTTTGAAAATATTTAAAACCATTTGTATGCAAATATTAAATTATGCAGTAAATATATGACCTTCAAAAAGCTAGATATCGTTAGACATGTTTTCCTTAATATCAGAAAAGACAAGCATCTTGAGAATTTTAATAAGAATGTAATGCAGCACACTCACGACAGGAACTTTCATCGGTGAAGTCGAGACAGTCTGCGTTGCCGTCACATTTAAAGCGTTCAGCTATGCAGTGACCGCTGTTGCACTGAAAGTAACCCGGGATGACACGTCCGCAATTCTGAAACACATGAAGAATCTCTTATATTACTTTACACAAAGTGTGCAGTTGACTCATCACATAAAACACTACTAAATATCCCGGAGGATTCTGAAAAGAAATCTGCCATAAAACAAGACATGACACTTACCACAGTCCCTCTCATCAGAATTATCCTCACAGTCATTATCATGATCACAAACCCAGCGGTCAGGAACACAGTGAAGATTATCACAGCGAAACTCGCTTTCTGTGCACTGCCGAGGGGGCTGCGGACACAAAACAAAATCACAATAACATAATAACAGTCAAATGAAACAGCTCACACAAAAATATAACGTTTTATATTCATCCTCGTGTAATATCAAAACTGTTTGACTTTCTAACTTAATCAGAAGACAAAAGAAGATATTTTGAATAAAGTGATAACCAAAACCGCTGAAACCCACTAACATCCCTTCCACTGAGACATTTCTCAAAATATCTTATTTTGAGATAAAAGAAAGAGAGTCACACACAGTCTGCCCCCACATGAATTTAAGATTTTTTTTCCGGCTTTTTTTCATCTTTTCCGGCTACACCTAACTCACTAACTTACTTCTTTTCTAACTACTCACTCTATCAAAAAAATAAATAAATAAATAAAATATAATATATTTTGTAATTTCGCTCTCTGTGTAACTCGGTAGCATTGTTGTAGCACTTGTTCACCTATTGTTGTATCGGCTATTTACCGCTTCATTGTCTCCCTCGACTATTGTAAGTCGCTTTGGATAAAAGCGTCTGCTAAATGACTAAATGTAAATGTATGTAAATGTAAGATAGAAAAAGGTAAAAGATTTGCAAAAGCCCTTCCCACAGTTGCTTGAATCATTGCAGCTGACCTGGATTGCTTTTTCAGAAATGGAAGCATTAACCAGAGGTGTTGTAATAAATCAACAGAAACGCAGATAAGAGTGATTGAAGCTGTGCTTCATGATTGAACAGCTGTTTTTATATCAGTTTTGCTGAATGAGTTTGAGTTTAAAGGGTCATTTTTCAGCAGTGGGGTTCATCAGGAGTTTCACCCGTGCTGACCGCCCCTACGGAGAGGAGGAAAAACTCTACATTCATATTCACAAACATTCAGGCTATTCATTAACCATCAGACATGATGAAGGAGAACTGCTGTTTAAGAACATCAAGTCTCTTTACATATAAAGTTTTTCGCTTCTTACAATCTAAGAGACTCGCATTACAAGAAGATCTCAGAATTCTGTTACTCACCACAGTTGCGCTCATCTGATTCATCGCCGCAGTCATTGTCACCGTCACAGCGCCAGCGCAGTGGGATGCATTGATGGTTGTCACAGCGGAAATCACCACTCGGGTCACAGGTCAACTCCTCTGAAAACACAACAGGTGACTTCTGTTAACATGCGCATGTCCGTCAATCTTACAGGAGAGAGAAGGCACTGTTGTTCTTCACATGTTTGAGAAATATGAAGCGAAAGATGACAGATGTGAACAACTAAACCAGCGGCCTGCAGTTTCATAAAGACATGATGATGAATGCAGAGAGAGCCTCTGAAGAAAGAGCAAATCCTGCATTTAATTCCAGATGAGATGAGTAAAAGAGAGAAGAGGAGTGTAAGCACTGACCAATGAGACTGACCAGATACACAACACAGAACAAGAGGAGAGGATGAGGGGAATAAATCAGATGAAAGGAGGAAACTACAAGCGGACTGAGATGTAACTAATGTTTCTGGTCATTTTAAAGAGACACAAGTCACATAAGATTTTAATCATTTTCAAAATATAACTTCAAATCACACGCGCACGCACACACACACACACACACACACACACACACACACACACACACACACACACACACACACACACACACACACACACACACCACACACACACACACACACACCCCACCTGACCCGGGCGGTACATTCTTACACACAGATTATGGCGATCTCTCCTCTCTGTGCAGGATGGCACTAATGGAGCGAGTGTGAGCTGATAACACTCACTGTATGTGTGTGTGTACGTGTGCATGTGTGTGTGTGTGTGTATGTGAGTCTATCCTCCTTTCGTCCTCTTTTCCTCTCCTTCATCTCCTCTGTGTTTATCGGTCAGAAACACAGAACATACAACAGAACAATTATTTTTTTGTCATTTTGTTTTTTTTTTTTTACAAATGTCCATTTAGGCATTTAGCAGACGCTGTTTGAAGAGCAACAAGTTAATTTAAATTTTGTAAGAAAGACAGAGTGGGTAAGGAAAACAGGTTTAAGTGGGTTAGGTATAGATGGGACAGATGAGTTTGATGTTGAGTTTGCTAAGCATGCTGTAAGAGGCAGAGCCTTCAACCATCGTTCACAAATGTTTTGCTCGGATGTTTGAGGTCCCCAAAATATAGTTAAGCAGAAACACACACACACACACACACACACACACACACACACACACACACACACACCACA
This sequence comes from Triplophysa yarkandensis, assembly GCA_033220385.1. Lineage (NCBI taxonomy): Eukaryota > Metazoa > Chordata > Actinopteri > Cypriniformes > Nemacheilidae > Triplophysa > Triplophysa yarkandensis. Next base: position 2,301,649 of record CM065659.1, read on the forward strand.
CACACACACACACACACACACACACACACACACACACACACACACACACACACAGAACAACTCCGGTGCCTGATACAGCCATAGTCTCTCTCTCTCTCTCTCTCTCTCTCTCTCTCTCCTCTCTCTCTCGCTCTCTGTCTCTGTCTCTCTGTCTCTCTGTCTCTCTGTCTCTCTCTCTCTCGTCTTCTCTCTCTCTCTCTCTCTCTCTCTCTCTCTCTCTCTCTGTCTCCCTCTCTCTCTGTCTTTCCTCTCTCTCTCACTCCCTCCCTCCCTCCCTCTCTCTCTCTGTCTCTCTCTCTCTCTCTCTCTGTCTCTCTCTCTCGCTTTCTCTCTCTCTCTCTCTCTCGCTTTCTCTCTCTCTCTCTCTCTCTCTCTCTCTCTCTCTCTCACTCCCTCCTCCTCTCTCTCTCTCTCTCTCTCTCTCTCTCTCTCCCTCCCTCTCTCTATCTCTCTCTCTCTCTCTCTCTCTCTCTCTCTCTCTCTGTCTCTCTCTCTCGCTCTCTCTCGCTCTCACTCCCTCCTCTCTCTCTCTCTCTCTCTCTCTCTCTCTCTCTCTCTCTCTCTCTCCCTCCCTCCCTCCCTCCCTCCCTCCCTCCCTCCCTCTCTCTCTCTCACTCCCTCCTCTCTCTCTCTCTCTCTCTCTCTCTCTCTCTCTCTCTCTCTCTCTCTCTCCCCTCCCTCCCTCCCTCCCTCTCTCTCTCTCCCTCCCTCCCTCCCTCCCTCTCCCTCCCTCCCCTCCCTCTCTCCTCCCTCCCTCCCCTCCCTCCCTCTCTCTCCCTCCCTCCCTCCCTCCCTCTCTCTCTCTCTCTCTCTCTCTTTCTCAGGGTTCATAAATCTGTTCTGTGGCACCAGACTGGAGGGGTGTATGATGTGAGGTCACAGAGGTCACGGCCCGTCCATCACAGTCACACTAATGTTCCGCTGGAGCGTGAGAGCAACAATAACATGGCTGATAATGGTTTACTCACCACAGTTTTGTTCGTCACTGTTGTCTCTGCAGTCGTTGTGTCCGTTACACACGGCCCACAGAGGAACACAGCGATAGTTTGTCATGCAGTCAAACTCTGTATGGTTGTCACATCTGTATGCCGGACCCACTACAAACAACAACACGCATCTGATAAATAACAATTCAAAAAACAAAAGGCCGGAGATTTAACGCATGAATAATTATAAGGGTCCACACTTAAATACATGACAAACAAATGACAAAATAGAATCGTATAAATTGTTGAAATGAACTTACTGCATTCATCGATGGGCTCATCGGAGTTATCCCCGCAGTCGTCGTCCACGTCACATTTCCAGCTCTGTGGGATGCAGCGTCCGTTCCTGCACTTGAACTGTCCGGGTCGCAGGTTCTGCCGGAGCAGTGTGCGGGGGCTTCATCAGAATCATCACCACAGTCATTTTCTCCATCACACTGCCACGCTTCAGGGATACAGCGCTTGTTTGCACACTGCCACTGATGTGACTCACATTGATGCGTCGCTGATGTGTAAAATAACAGAGATAGATTGATCACACATTAAGAATGCAACATGGCTTCAGTATAAATATATGACATATGTGTTCATACCACACAGCACCGTATCCTCGTCTGAGCCGTCGGGACAGTCCTGATTGGAGTTACACATAAAATGTGGGCTGGTGCAGTTTCCATCGGTACACTGAAACTGACCCAACCTACAGTGCCGCACGGGACACGTGGAGGGCTCATCTGATCCGTCTCTGCAGTCTCGCTGACCATCACACTTCCACCAGATAGGAATACAACTGTGAGAGAAATAATTGGAGGTATTACCAACTTAAAGGCTCTCACACTTCTGAAAAAACAAAAGCAGGGGTCAAATAGGAATACATAGAGACACTAACCGCTCGTTGTCAGCGCATCTGTACTGTGTGCTGGAACACATGGGTAGACATCGAGCCATGCCCCCTATCTGAACTGTGAGGAAGTTATCGGGGCACTCACACGTGAACCCTTGACCTCCAGCTCGCAGGAGACACAGATGAGAACATCCTCCATTATTGACAGCACAGGGATTGGTCACTATACAAGAAACAGAGAAAAGAGACGGTCAGAGGAGTTTGACATTTAAAAAATTCGACTGATATAAAACTTTACTATTAAAATTGTTCATTAAATAGCCTGAAAGCCTCAATTATATTAATAAATATAGAGATATAATCAAATACATTTCACACAAAGCAGTTATTAGTAAGTTAAATAAGCTTAAAATATTTATTAAAACATTTTTTTAATATTAATATATTTTAACATGAACTTTAGAATATTTACACATATATTGCAGCTCTCATTAAGATGGTTTGTGCCAAACACAAAACAATATTAATACATTTTATATATTATTAAACATTCTTAAAAAGAGATCAACTTGTTAATTATTTCTATTTACACATTTTTTTAACTTCAATGAAGATCATTTTTTGTTTTTGGATTTATTCTTCCAAGAATGTATGGGTCGTAAAACAGAATTATTTGAAGTCTACAATATGGGTGTTTCCACATCTTTTAGGTCCAGCTCATCTTTCTAAAAAACCCCACAAATAAGAGTTTAAAGTACCTGTACTGCCATTTATAGCAGTAAGAAGTGTGGTTTTTCCATCACTGAGAAATGTCAGTGAAGACTGACGGCATTGTGTGTGACAGTGTCAATACTGGCAGAGGCTTTCAGTGGATCTGACGTGAGATAAGACTAACGTTACCCTGTCCTGAGCTCACCTATGGGCTGACGATAGGGGTGACACACATGGATGTCGAAGGGCCGGTGAGTTGTGTTCGCCAGCGCCTGTCGTCCTGAACCGTTGTATTTGTTTCCCTTTTCTATAGTTCGAGTGTTCCAATCTGTCCAGTACACGCTGTCTTCAAACACAGTTATAGCGAAGGGATGAGGGAGAACCCCGTCATATACGGTGTGTCTGTGATGTCCATCTAGATCAGAGAATCTGGAGAGACAGAAGCTTTTATTATCAATATAAAAACTATAGGCTTTCAGGCTTTCAGAGAACTCTTAACATGTAAATTTGTAGAAGATTAATGTCAGAATTTTCTTACTCGATGTAGTTGAGATGAGCATCAGACCAGTAGAGTTTGTCATTGGTGTAGTCAATGGTGAGACCGTTGGGCCACTCGATCTTAGTTGTGATGATGGCTGACTTGTTATTTCCATCCATTCCAACACGACCAATGAAGGCTTTATCTCCCCAATCGCTCCAGTACACATACCTGCACAAACATCACAAGCCAATGCACAAAAACCTTAAACTACATCAGATTTGGATGGGACAGAAACATTGCAACATCTCCTGTTCATCAAAGTCAGATGGTCTACAGACATGACAACCATACATTCCCCCTAACCCTAATCTATCCAAGTGTGATTTTTTTCTTTGTTCATATAAATTCTATTTTTTGTATTGTTTTTATGGCAGACCATGAGGTGGAAGTAACACAAGCCTATAAGGCTGTAGGAGCAAGTAAAAATGTAGATTCGGAATCAAAGGTCCCGTTCTTCATAATTCCATGTTTCAAACTTTAATTAGTGTATACTGTTGTTGTTAGAGTATAAATAATGTCTGTAATATTATAAAGCTCAAAATGCAATGTCAAGAGAGATATTTTCTTCAATAGATATAGGGTACCATCAGTTTAATGCTGGATTTACACAAAGATTATTCTTGAAAGATGGAGAAGTTCCCTCTGTTCTTTATGGACCACAACCTGTAAGTATGTTTTATTCTTTAAGTTTTTGTGTATTTAACAGTTTCTATAATGCATTACACAAAGGGTGTATAACGCTGTATAGTTTTGTTAATTAGATTATAATGAAACTGATAAACATATAGTAGTTCAACCGGACATCATGGATTGTTAGTGTTTATAATGATCAGTTTAAATTATTTGTTGATTATATTTATTGTTAACTGTTTAACCACATGCTGGTTTAGATCGGGGTAAAGTTTAGCTGCAGTCATGTGAATCATTGTTCAATGTTTAAGCGTATGCAAAAGTCGAGCTTGCACAGGTTTAACTCCATCATCTTCATGTCCGGCTCAAATTAATAACAATAAAGACATGTTTACAATAAAACTGAGAACATGCATCTCCATGTTATGATAAGTAGCGTGATCTTTCCGAGCAACGTGTGCTAAGCTTCTGTCGAATCACAACACAGGAACCGCCGACCCAATCAGGGCTTATGTGTTTCTGAAGGAGGGACTTTATTAGAACAAGGACGTTTTCAGCCGTTTTTACTACAGTAGAAACAGCGATATAGAGATGAGAAAATGGTTTGGAAAATACAGGTTTTTTACATGTTATATTGCACACCGTAAACACAATCAAAGCATCAAAAACAGGAAAACAGGACCTTTAAGACAAACCAACAAAACACTAAAAATAATAAATGGAAGAAATACAAACCACACCTTTTCAATGTGTCACATACCTCAGAATGCATCGTATTTAAAAATGATTTAAAAGATATCCACTTTAGAGAGCATTTTTAATGACACAAACCCTGTGGTTCCAATTGCACCAGCTGAAACTTAGTATCGAATAACATCCAATTGAAGTTCTCAAGTGAAAATGTACTATGCAGGAAATATTATGCACTAGATTTTTTTGGGGATGAGACATAGTGTATAAAAATATGATAATTCTTTTGAGATGGTGTGGTATGGTTTGCCTAGATTCTACACTTCCTCCCATTAGGCCACAGTAAACACCACTAAAGTTTGTTCACAACCCATCGTAAAAACAAAAAAAGTTTTGCATTATTTTTCTCAACATTTAGTATTTATTTCTTAAATTTTGTGCAAATCTATCATTTTTACTCACCCAGTCTTTGGATGCACGACAATGGCTCTTGGGTTCTCAAAGCAGTATGTGTTATTCGCATCCACACAGTGTTCTGCTAGCTTCCTCACGAACCGCCCGTCCAACTCCGACACTTTTACACAATCCAGAAAGCTGTCGACCCAGTAGAGCTTCCGTCCGACCCAGTCGACTGCCAGCCCCTCACCGTGCAATATTCCATTCAGCACCACCTCTCGACCCGTGCCATTAAAAAACATGCGTTCCACCACCCTCCTGCTCACATCGATCCAGTACAAGCGTTTCTCCACCCGGTCGAAGTCTAGAGCCACCACACTGCTAAGACCCTGCAGTATGAGCGAGTACTCTTCGCCATCTGTGGACAGATTCCTCAGATAGTAGCGATTGCTGAAGATCAGGTACGGAGCGATGTTGCTGTTCTGTCTGCAGCTGCGGCCGTCGGGTTCTCGGAGGAATCCAGGCGCGCACTTACACAAATAAGACCCCAAGGTGTTCTCACAGACTTGACTGCACACGCTGGGGGTGACTGAGCACTCATCTATGTCGTCACAGGTTTTGTTATCAGACATGAGGCGGTAACCAGGGCGACAGGTGCAGATGAAGCTGGTGGGTGTGTCGGTGCAGTTGTGGTCACAGTGGTGCATGGATGGGTCCGTACATTCATTGACGCCTGAAACGCAGACACGATCAACACTGAACCAACAAATGTTTCACATCCGAGGATTTGTGAACTTACCACATCCTTTCTCATCGCTGTTGTCATTGCAGTCGTCATTCCTGTCACACACCTCGCTCAGCGACACACAGTTTCCATTGTCACACCTGAAGTTTCCGGGTGGGCATGTGGGTGCTGGAGTGCTGCACATGTGATCGAGTTCATCGGATTCATCGCCACAGTCATTGTCTCCATCACAGATGAAATCCCGAGAGATGCAGCGGCCGTTCTGACAGGTGAACTGATGTTGTTGACACGGCTGATACGTGCAGCCCTGCTCATCGCTGCTGTCGCCGCAATCATTGCGACGGTCACACCTGACGGACGGAGGAAAAAAGAAATTACATTTGACTGAGAACATAAACAACATTAATATTCATTATAAACTGTTTATAATGTTTTCAAGAGTTCCAGGATCAGGAGTCTTGCGGCTGTTCTTCTCAAATCTTATATCTCCAGATTTGAGTATCGTTGTCATGAATTGTTGTGTTGTTTTTGGATTTTCATGATTTTTTTTATTATTTCTTAAAACCAGCAAATTCACAGATAAGTGTTTTTGGAAGGACGGCGATCATTTACAAAATAAAACTTCAAAAGCATAAAAAACTCATTTGCATGTCATGTGTAAAATGAGAAAAAATGATGGACTCATTGAAGCATTTTCATATCTCAGCATTTATATGTCTCAGATTTTCTGGTCTTTGCCTCAACCAAATTCGTCACATTAAATCTGCTTTATTTGTGCTGTATTGTCTTTCAAAAAGGTTCATTTAGTTTAGTAAAAAAAAGATTCTTTTTAGACCGTAAGATAAAATTGTATTATTTTTAAGTTTTGTCAAATATTCAGCTTTTATTTTTAGATTTTAAATTAACATGTTATTATAATTTTTTTGCTCGCTTTTTTAATTAATGATTCTTTTTGTTTTGTGTATTCTTGTGTATTGTTTTTGTGTATTCTGTATTCTGTGTATCGTATAAATACATTTTTCATAAACATTGAAATGAAATCTTACCTGTATGAGCTGCGGATGCAGAGGCCGTTAGCGCATGTAAACTCGCTGGTGGAGCAGGATCTGCGTGTGCAGTTCTGATGCTCATCGAATGCGTCCGAACAGTCGGCGTCTCCGTCACACACCCAATCCTGCGGGATACACTTTCTCTGAGGGGGTCTGTTATTGATACAGGTGAACTCCTGAGGAGAGCAGGAACGATTAGCTGTGGGTTAGGGATGAAACAGAAGAGACATTAAAAACTCATACGTTTGAGTCAAAGTTTATGAATCATAAATGAAAAGTTGTGGTGTAACAGTACACACCACAGTTGTGTCGCTCATCTTCATCGCTCATGTCCCCACAGTCGTTGTCCCCATCACAGATCCAGGATAGAGCGATGCAGCGTCCGTCATCGCAGCGGAACTGATCAGAGTTGCATGTTCTCACCGTGGTGGCTGTGGGGTTTAAACACATGACAATGAGAGACGTCTGAAAAAGCAGGAGAAGCAAGAGTTCCATGTCTTATCAGGTTCTTAGTAAGAATTAGGGAACGTCGGGCCTGTTCATCAAATCCCGCAGCCGCCAGAAACGTGGCCGAGTGCTGCTGCACGGATGCCACAATGGAACTTGGGAAAGAATGAACATTCCTGTGTCTGGCTGAACAAAAGACACGAGGGGTTCTGTGATTAACCGGGGACAAAAGCGTCAGGACGGGGCAGTGTGTGAGTGAGGGATGGGGGTAGATATTGTCAAAAGAAGGGCCAGGGTGCGTTTGGGGGGTTCTGGTGGACGTCACATCGGAGGAATGTGACACACAGAGGGGGCTGGGCAAAGCGATGACATCATACATACACAACCAAACAATCATTCACTCAGAAAACATTCGTCATGTTTGTCAATGTCTCCATGTGCATCATTAAGCATTTTTTCCATTTTTTCAAGGATCATAATAGCAAAAAAATGAAAATAAGTAATTAAAGCGATTAGGAGTGTGGGACTATGAAGTTACATTTACATTTACATTTAGTCATTTAGCAGACGCTTTTATCCAAAGCGACTTACAATAGTCGAGGAGTCGCATGTTGGCTTTTCAACACCGTTCATATTGTTCAACTATTAAAACAATCTTTGCATTTTAAACAATGACAAAAATATATTTTCCATCCCTCTGTAAATTGAGACTGGGCACAAAAAGATCTGTTGGGTATAAGAGAAAGTTGTGGGGGGGTATCTATTTTACCGTGCAAATTCTTGAGGTCTCATCTCACTTTAACGTGCTTTATAAACACAACCCAAGAAATCCACAACTGCAGTATTCTGACCTTTCTATCTTGTTTTAATTAATCAAGTTGTGCATTTTAAATACATTCGATTTGTCGTGTCATGTCAAGAGAAACATTTCAAGTGAACCCAAACTTTTCAAAAGTTGTGTGTTGTCTTGGGTTTAGAGTGTGTGTGTGTGTGTGTGTGTGTGTGTGTGTGTGTGTGTGTGTGTGTGTGTGTGTGTTTGTGTGTGTGTGTGTGTGTTTGTGTGTGTGTGTGTGTGTGTGTGTGTGTGTGTGTGTTTGTGTGTGCGTGCGTGAGTATGCACGTGCTTGTGATTGTACGTGTGCGTGTGTGTGACACTTACTACAGGTTGAGGGCTCATCTGAACCATCACTACAGTCTGTCCCTCTGTCACAGTACCAGTGACCAGGAATACAGCGTCCGCTCGAACAACGAAACTCACTCTGAGAACACGTGGATGTGGCTGAAGAATAAAAGATGACATTAACTCATCACTGATGAAATAAATCCCATGGGTCGCATGATCTGATACATGTGCTTACTCTTTTTTTGGCTGAACACAAAACAAAATATAAATAATATAAAAAATCAAACAACACTGATTCCCATTGCATGAAACTATTTTCTTGTTGTGTTCCAGTAAAGAAAGAGTCGCATAAAGATTTACATCCATATGAGGGAGAAAATCTCATCAAATTTAACTTCCACGCTTGTGAATATTCGTATATTTCCTGTAGGTCCGATGAAACTCACCACAGTGTGTGGGGCTCTCGTCACTGTTGTCTCCACAGTCGTTATCTCCATCACACAGGTATGAGCGCGGGATACAGATGTTTGTTGTCTGACATTTGGTGTGTTCTGGCTGACACGTTCTATCAGCTGTTAGAACGAATCACAAGTTTTTATACAAATAGCCCAGAGACTATGCCAACACTGCTGTTGGGCAGGATCAGCGTGCAACTTACGGCAGTTCTGCTCATCAGATGTCCCGTTGTCAAAGCAGTTATTGATTCCATTGCAGACGTATTCTCGTGCGATGCAGCGGCCGTTATTGCAGGTGAACTCTGTGCTGGGGTCACACGGGCGGAACAGACATCCCATCTCATCGCTGTTGTCTCCGCAGTCATTGTAATGATCGCAGCGGTAGTGATACGGCACACAACGGCCGTTTCCACAGGTGAACACGGTGGGCTCGCAGGTGTGAAACGCTGTTATAACCACAGAAAGAAAACACGGACATATAGAGCAAAACCTGAATCAACTGTAAAGAACAAGCTAGTGTAGGGCTGAAGGACGGCCGACCTTTACTAACTATCTACTAACTCTTTGTTTTACCTGAGAGAGAAATAAACGCTGCCACTGGTGAGACTGCATGCAAGAGAGCGGCATGAGGAAGAGGTTAATGCTTGTTTTTGGTTAGTCGGTGAATGTCATCTAGTGTTCGGCTCTATTCCAAAACCTTTGTTTCTCTTTTTGTATGCAATTTATAGATAACAAACACAATTTTGGGTAAATCCTCCTGATCTTTGAGCTCATGATATATCTAACTAGCCGACTCAAATGCTGCATTTGATGTCATCACATCAGGTTTTGGAACAAAGTCGAAATCTACATGTTAGTAGAGGTAATCTGAAATACACACCAAACACAAAGTGACTCTTGGATCCTGAACAAGAGATTTGATGGAGAGTGTACAAGAAAAAGCAAGAGAAACATATTAGTGAAAAGATTTTATCAGCATGCAGAAGGGAAAAACTAATTCATTATCAGATTCAAGCAAAAAGATTTAAAGCTATTGAAGAAAATTAAGTGTCACTCAAAAGCATGTGTTTATTATATTTTAATTTGATTATGTTAGTCTTTTTGAATATCTAAACACATTTTTGATTCCAAAAAAGATATCACACTGTACTTCAGTTTCTTATCATATTTAAGAGTCCCAGCATCTTGAAATTGCATTAACACATACCATAAAGCCATGCATTAAGTCGCATAAGTGAGTCTTTAAAAGTGCATTGTATAATATTTTATATCGTCTGTTATTTGTTTTGATTTACATAAAATTCTTACCGCAGACTCGCTCCAGTTCATCACTTCCGTCACCGCAGTCGTCATCGTTGTCGCATTTCCACTGCGCGCGAATGCAGCGGCCATTCATGCATGTGAACTGACCGGCCTGACAGCGTGTGCCATTATCAGGGATACAGTGTTTATTATCTGCCAGATACCAGCGGCCCTCTGAAGGACACTGACACTCGGCTCCTTGAGGACCTGCACAAAAATGAAGCAGATTTAATAATAAATGTTAAATACAAATTTGAGTCTATGATCTTATAGATGAGTCCGGACAGTAGAATTTTACTTCTAGAATATATAGAATATTTAAATAATTTATTAGAAAAAATGAATTCTGTAAAAACAGAGTTTTTGTTGTAAATATGAAGTTACCTGGCGTGCAGATGTGACTGCAGCCGCCATTGAACTGTTCGCAGGGACTGCTGCACTGCTGCTGTTTGCTGTTGGACAGCACGTGGATGTCCATGGGACGGGATGGAAGGTTCTGCAGCATCACCCTCTGGTCGGAACCGTCGTGTTTGTTCGCACGATAAATACTGCGTGTGTTCCAGTCCGTCCAGTAGATATGTTGACCGTATACCGTCATGGCAAACGGATAGATGGCTGTGCTCACGATGACCTCGCGGTTGGCACCGGTGAGAGAGCATCGTTCGATTTTCTGTCTGATTGAAAATGCACCATCAGTCATTATTTTACAAATTATTAAAGAAGTGCATGAAAAGAATGTTTACATTTTTACTACAAATTATTATAGTAAATAGCAAAAGTACACCGCACTGTTTTTTCATGTGGAATAAGATAAAACGCATATGATAAATATAAAAAATAAATATAATCTTACAAGCTGGCATCTGCCCAGTACAGCCTCTGATCATCATAGTCGAGCGTCAGTCCGTTTGGCCAAACCAGACTGCTGTTGACAATCTCAGTCCTAAAGTTTCCTCCCAGTGTCGCACGTTCGATCTTTGCACTGCTTCCCCAGTCGGTCCAGTACATATACCTGAGCACAGACATACAAAAAACATGCAGTAAAACCACCGATGACAAGAGAAGCACATAATTCACAGAGACTAACCCTCTACAGGGATCCAGCATGATGGCTCTGGGTCTAGGGACATGAGCAACAATGGTCCTCTGAGATCCATCCACGGCCATGGAACTGATGGTCTGATTTATATAATCGCTGTAATAGATCCGCTTATTGATCCAGTCGTAGGCAATGCCATCAGGAGCTCCCAAATCTCAACACAGAATAGAAAATTATCAAGAAACAACAATACTAAAGACTCTAGTATTTATACATATTTTTTTACATAGATACATAATTTTACAGAAAGGTTGAGCTAACGCAAGTTGATTTAACCTCAGAATAGAATCGACAGATATATAATCAATTATCATATCGGTGGATAAATTTAGTATCAGTGCATGTAATAGGTGCTATAAAGTGACAGCATAAATAATGGCTTCTGTGCATGGGCAGTTTTATAACCCAAAGCTTACTTATTGTACACATCCACAAACAAAAGAATGCCTATAGTTTATTTCTGCTAAAAAGCATAAGAAACCGGGAAAACATTTTTTTGGCCAAATTTGTCTCTTTGATATACTGAGTGCCAAGCTCAACTGCCAATTCAAAAAAATGTCATGACTCATTTAACAAATTGTTATATACATACACATATACATAATTTCTACAAATTTCTTATTAAAAAATTCTGCAATAAAATATAAACAAAAATGAATGCTATTTTAGATAATTGTACATATAAATAATGAGCCAAACCATCCAACAAACAGAAACGGAAAGTTAACCTCGATTCATGTATGGCTTCAATGTAAAACCATACTATTATAGTTGAATATGTTCTATGGTAATGTTTGGAAACATTATATAAACTTTACAACAGTTTCCTGATTTATTCTAATAAAGTAATGATTGAACTGTAGTATTTCAACAACATTTGCCAATTTAAACAAACAAGTATTTTGAGTACACAACACTTAAACTGGAGATTGGTCACCTACACAAACCATCACACCTCACACAATGTTGAAGAATGTAGAGGAAACAATCCGCTCACCTGAAGCCACCTCAGTGGCAGGGGATGTTGGAGAGGCCAAAGTGATAAAGCTGATCTTGCTCTGACCCACTCCAGAGCTCTGGGTGAAATAGATCCTACCATCCAACCTGTCAAAATCCAGAGCCACTGAAGTACGGGCCACGTTGACCACAGGAAAGGGCAGAGAGTGGTCTTCCGGATCCAGCCGTAGGGACCGTACCGTGCTTTCTGTGGTGTATATAAGATAGTCGTCCCGAGATACAACACAACTGCTACCGTCTGCGGCCAGATTCCCAAACGTGCAGGCACACTTCCGGGTCTGGGTGCCAGGGATGGCGAAACAAAGGTGAGCGCAGCCTCCGTTAGCCTCCAAACAGGGATTGCTGTTAAGCTCATGGGCTGAACTCGGCTGCATCCTCCGGTCAAAGATTGTTACATCTCTCAGCATGTTGATGTTGTCTCTTATCACCACAGGCTGGTCCGACGCCCCTGGCTGTTTGCTGGCTTGAAAAACTTTCTTCAAGTTCCTGTCCACCCAGATGACATTACCCTCAAACACAGTGACACCATACGGAGTCGGATAGCGGCTCCCGAATCGAACCACTTCTGTCTCACCTCCTTCTGGCCGAACCCGTGCGATCATGTCCAGAGAATCGTCCACCCAGTAGATGTATCCATCTCGGTGGTCCAGAGCTAGACCCCGGGGGGTGACGATTCCAGAGGAAACAAGAACTGTCCGATTGGTACCATCCAGAAAGGCTCGCTCAATTTTGGGGGTCTGTCCATAGTCTGCCCAGAAGAGGTATCTGTTTTTGGGGTCTACCACGATGTGACGGGGCATGTCTACTTGGGTCTTGAGAAGCACACGACGGAAGGTGGTGTTTAGACGAATGACTTCGATGTACGTTTCCGTCAAAAAGGCATTAGTGTAATAAAGGTTTCCTGTACAAATGCAAACAAATCACACTGTTGTCACCTAAAATTTAAGAAGCTATTTTATTAACATTTAAAAAAAAGAAGATTTTAGATGATATACTTACATTAAAAATTTTATTTAATAAAGAAATACAGATGCAAACAATTGAAATGATCAAGAAGCAAATGAGATTAAAAATTAAAAATGGAGCACAATATATGATCACACCTTGAATGACTAAAAGTTCCCCGATTTAAAACATGAGTACTACTCAAAAATGTGAAATGAGTTTGTAAAACTCAGAATCCCCTCTCACCTGCGGCCCAGTCCACAGCAATGCCCCGAATCCCATTCCGTCCAATCCCAGACGTGATGATGCTGCGAAAGCCTGAGCCGTCGGGTTTAATCCTGCGGATTGCATTCTGAGACGCTACAGTACTGCTGAAGTCACACCAATATATGAAACCAGAAGCCATGTGCACATCTACATGAAGAGCATTACGGCCTGCAGTACAGGAAAAGAAAACAAGAGTTTTTAAAAGTTTAAATATGGTGAAGAATTAATTTTTTGATGTTACAAAAGGTTTTGATTCATTACAATATTAAATTGGTTTGACTTCATTTGCTTTTTACTGTATTTTTTAAATAATTGGCTGTTAAAGACGCACCTCTCCCTGCGATTGGCACCATTGACTCTGAATGATCGTCTCCCTCCAGACTGAAGCCTTTGATAGCAGTCAGCATTGAGATGACAACATACGACTGATACGGTGCACAGGTTCTGTTATCGGAGTTGAGTTTGAAGCCCGTTGCGCAGGCGCAGCTGAACATGCCAGCTGGGCGCGGAAGACACAACTGCTCACACAATCCACCATTATTACTGCAGCCATTAGATGAACCTGCTGATGCTATAACACACAAACACAGAAGGTGCAAGGATTGGAAAATGTTGTTATTAATGTTTCTTTATATTCATGACACTGCTCTTCGGAATACTGTGATTCTGATAAGTTAAGTGTGTGCATATCGTACCTCCATATGTATAATTACAAAAATGTCAATTCTTTTTTCTTTTTATCGAACAGAAACTTTAGTTCTTTCAGTGCAAAAGAAAAGAAGATATTTTGAGAAATGTCTCATAGGTTTTGTGTTAACAAAACAGAAGGCGCTGAGGTTCAATGGGGCTTGGTTAGTGACATTCTGTAAAATATCTCCTTTTGTGTTCTGCGGAAGTCAGATAAGTGATAACACTTTGGGGAAAAGACATATATTTTGGGTTTTTAACCCAAATTCTAAGCCAATTTTAACCATAACAGTTCATGTCATAAATATCTGTCTATTGAAGTATTAGACACACGATCAGTTTTGGAATTTCTGGGTCTAATATTAAGAGTCCTCTGCTTTCCCCATCACCTCCTGCTGAAAGCGCTCACACAATAGACACCGTTCACGGCTCAGAGAATGAACGTGTGCCGAACAAAGACGCACTGATTCTTCTGTATAAAGCCGAGTGTCCCCCTGAGGCGAAGAGTAACTAATTGGTAAACTGATATCCTATTGAAAGTCATTCATCCCTCTCTGGTAATTGTTACATGGACATCAAGGTTACGATTACTACCAGAAAAGACCACCCTTCTACCTCTTTACAATAAATCAAAGAGATATTGTCTGAAAAGGACACACCGGCTTCAGGCCAAAGGAATCTCTTGAATTCCTTTGACACAGAGCTATAACAGTTCATTATTTTCTATCATTGTAATGTACTTACAGTCTCTGTAATGCACTTTAAGAACTCTGAGACCAGCCACGTTGTCCCGCATCACAACCCTGTTGAGTCCCGTGGCTTTGTCGACACGCTCGATCACCTCAAAATCTCGATCCGTGAAATACAGGTAGGAGTCGTGCACGGCAACACCCCATGGATGTGACAACCCGTTAACCATAGTGATGCGATTTGATCCGTCTGGATCACCACGCTCAATCTAAAAAAGAAACAGATGCAGTTGTGGATATCAACTATACATTGACTTATTTTATTATTTAAATCATAATTTACATTTTATTATATTATATTCTATTTACATTAATCAGATGCACAAATATTATAGTCAGGAAACATAATATCTTTTCTTGAATAAAGTACTAATTTTGTTTTTTCTTGGGTTCTGGCTAAAGGAATACAGTAGTTTGTAAGATGCTGACAATCTTGAATGAGCCGAGGAATTTGACTAAGTTTAATGCACATTCTATACATTTAAGGATATATGACACCAATGCTATATTTTAACTAATAAACAAATAAAATGACTTCAGTTCAAGTGATTTGAGCCAGAAAAAATTGATCGTACCACACCAGTTCCAGTGACAGACCAGTAGAGTTTATTCTCTTTGATGTCTATCGTAATAAACTCCACATGTTCGAGGTTATGAGTAAAGAGAATCGCCAGATTAGATCCGTCCATATCTGCTGACGCCACCTTGGCCGGTATCCCGCTCTCTGTTCCCTGATCAGTCCAATACAACTTCCTGAAGAGACACAGAACATCAATAAACAACAAGAGATGCTGTCTCTACAACACTAGCTTTGGAACACTGTATAGGGTTTATACTACATTACAGGTTTTTATGAAAGATTTTTATTCCATTAGGATTTTTCATGGAAAAAAAGGTTTAAATTTAGGTATAATTCATAATTCACAATTGATGTACTCTTACCCCCGGGCTGGGTCCACCGCAATGCCCACCGGAACTCCTGCGCCACTGGGTGTACCATTGTTAGTGATGAGAGTTTTTCTGTACTGATTTTCTCCTTTAAGTTTTAGAACCTGACACACATGAGACAAAAATGAGTGAACTGCTTCAGACCAGAGCAATAAGTGTGGTGTAAAAAAGACCAAAAACGTCAGAAAAATGCTACAGCGTATCATTTGTTGCCCTTGGTTTGGACCGAGTGAACCGAACCACAGATGTGAAAGCACCTCTAGTTATAAAAAGTCTATTTTCATTTTGGCATCACGTGTGGGGCAGTCGTGGCCTGGTGGGTCAAGTGTTGGACTCGGGATCCAAAGGTTGCTGGTTCGAAATTCGGTACCAGCGGGTATACCACGGCTGAGGTGAGTCCCTTGAGCAAGGCACGGCCACAGCACGACTGCCCCCTGCTCCGGGTGTGTGTTAAAAGTGTGTGTGTGTTCACAGTGTGTGTGTTCATTTACTGTGTGTGTACACTGGGATCCGTTAAATGCAGACCTTCATGACCTTCATGCAAATATGTTTAAAAGAGTAAGCCTATTCAAAAAGTATTATCAGTAAACTTGATTCCTGGAAAAACATGCCCCTTAGATTTAACAGAAAATGACTGAGATTGAAAGTTTTCAGACCTCTATAGACTGTGAGGAAGGGTTTGTGTAGTACAAATTCTGTGTCATCCAGTCAAGACCCAACCCAACTGGAGAACCCAAGATGGCTGCAGGGGCAAACTCGGTTCGGTTGGTTCCATCCGACCTTACACGATGAATTTCACCCTGCATAAAAACCAGCAGAATTGTTTAGATTAAGAAAACTTGGATTCATTTATTATGTTTTTTTAATATTTACCGGATTTTCCACCCAATAGATCATCTGCTCCGCATCATCAAAGTCAACATCGTATCCGTTCTGTAGGCCTGCAACTGGTACCATGGCATCATTGCTCTTGTCATTGGGATTCAGGGGGATGCCATAAATAATGCTGTCTCGCACCACCACCAGAAATGGATCTTCAACTGAAAAATCATGTTATTGATCATAAAAATCCTGAACAAACACTGCGCTATAAATGTCATTTTTTACATCACAGCCTCACGACTAAAGGTGAGTTAAGTATAGATTTTTCTTTTATGTCTTTTATTTCTATAGATAAAAAACGGCAGAATAAAATCTAGCACGTCTGAGGTGTTTACTGTGATAACAGCCCATTGACTCTCTGTTTGTCTGGACCCATTGTTCAAGTATCATGGAAGAATGCACTTGACGTCTCTAACAAAGACTGAAACCCGAGCAGGGTTGCTCTGAAGAACTTAAAAACTTCTTAAGAGAGCTTTCTACCGAAACCATCAGCCAAACTCAGACCAACAACCGAAGTCAGTGTTTGCCCTTCTCAAATAGATTCCTGATGACAAGTTTCATTTCATCAGAAATCTGATAAAGCAGACGAGCCTACTGCATGAAACGCAAAAATAACCAATAATTTTTTGTAACTGATCTTGTAATAGATGGAAAGACATTAGAAGGTCAAGGGTCATTTTCTGTTTGCAGGTGTATGTGTTACCTCTGACACAGGTGAAGAGGTCAGCAGCGAGGGTCCATCCAGATGGACAGGCACAGGAGTAGAACCGGGGGCCAGCCGCTGACAGGAGACAGATATGAGTACATGGGCTCAGATGAGGCTCACAGGGGTTATAACCTGCAAAAAAACACAAGTCAGATGACACAGTTAATTCATGTCCTATAAGAGGTTTAAATAATATAATTAACATAAAATGAAGTAAAAGACTGATGTCCCATTGATACCATTTTCCATGAAGTGCAAGTTTGTTGTGACATTGCAGATGTAAAGCATTGTTAATAAAGGTGTCTCCCAGACATTAGTTTGTACCTGAAGGTTGTCTGACAGGATGAACCGCAACCAGGCCCATGGGCTGAGGCACATTATACATCATCACCGTCTGGTTCTGCCCGTGCCACTTGTTGGCTCGGATCACACGGTTAATATATCTGTCCGTCCAATACACAAAATCCTCAAAAATTGTAATTGAATGGGGATGTTGCAGTACCTTCGCATTGAAAAACAAGAGGTGTCTTATTAACATTTGCATGTTAATGCAATTAAAATTAAAAAAAAATTTTATAGAATATATTAGTAAATGTTAAAATGATCATTTAAAATATACGTAAGAAGATGTCAAAAATAATCATTTAATAAATTATATATAAATGTATTCATAAAAATAAAATAATAAATATTTGTTCATAGATATTTTAAATTTAAAAAATGATAATTTGTATATAAAAGATATTTCTAAGCAGTTACAGTTACAATCATATTAATAAAGTCAATAAAGATCATTAAATATCTCACCAAATCACTGGCCAACACTTGTTTCCTGTTTTTTCCATCATAATCACAGTAGTCGATGAAGTCCAGGTAAGCATCAGCGAAGTACAGCAGACTGTTGGGATAGTCGATAGTTAAGCCGTTCGGCCAGTAAAGTTTAGTACTGATGATTGTGGCTCTTAATTTTCCATCCATACTGGCTCTTTCGATACGAGGATTTCTTCCCCAGTCTGTCCAGAACATCAGATGAGTGCTGCAATATAAACATGCTTCCAATTAATGCGACATCTTTAATGTGTGATCACATGGTCAAGCCAACAGATTTCAGTTATTATAGCAAAAAGTGACAAAAGTTATATGACTTTACATCAGATTAATTTGCATTAAATAAATTATCCTCGGTTTGTTCTTACTTATTTCGAGGGTCAAGCACCAGTCCTCTGGGATTGGTCACATTCTCACTGACCAACACTGTTCTGTGGGAACCGTCTAATTTGGACACTTCGATGGTTTCCAGCACATAGTCGGTCCAGTACAGATTTCTGCCCACCCAGTCGACAGCGAGACTCTCCGTCACAGTCACTCCGCTGTCAAAGATCTAAAAGACCAGAAAAATCATTACGATAATAAAATGGATCAAATGATCTTTTATGCTTGACTGAGTTATATTCAACACAACACACAAGTTAAAAGTGTGTAGATTAACTTTATACAAAAGTATGTATATATATATATATATATAATATCTGTGTGACTTCACATGTGAAAGCTCACCACAGTGCGGTCACTTCCATTCTTGTGAGCGCTCCATATTCGGTCCTGGGTTGTGTCTGACCAGTAAATACGATCTGTAACGGAGTCAAAATCTACAGCCACGATATTACGACCATCTCGAACCAGAGGCCGAATGACATTCGGTTGCGATGCGATGTTGTCTGATATGATCTGGTTCCGACTGGCCACAAGGAGAGACACCTCTCGAGATCCTTATTTAGAAAGGAAAAAAGTATATTTATATTATTATATTTTATATTATATATTTATATTTGAATATTTAACTCTTTAATACTAACAAAAGTAATTCAAATAACTATGATACATCAGTAAATGTTGACCAGGCGATGTGAAAAGCACACACACAAAAATTCTTCATGTTTCAGCTCAAAGTTATAAAACTATGTGAGACGTATTGGGATCAAAAGAGAGTCCTGTTGAAAAGCAACATTCAGAAAAAGTAAAGCTGTATCAGATGACCACATTTTTCGACCAGTGATCTGGAGGGCATGGGCTCCTGTCAGTCACAGACTTCATAAACATGTCTTTGTTTAGTGATTACAACCTAATGACCCCTGTAAGAAAGTTTGTGATTGACATATATGTTATTTGTCTTATCTGTGGTAATCCGAGAGGTCCCGGCTGAGACCCAGAATGGCTCTGATCCACTAATATCTCTCATACCCCTATCAGAATCATCACATAACCCAAATCCTCTTATTTTATGGATCTGCTGTTTATTAAACAAAATGTGAAATGCATATAGTATTTATTCTTCAGTAAGAAAGTTATATGGAAAAATACTCTAATAAACTTTCAGATTTACCACTGCAGAACTTCTAGATACACACAATCGTAAATATTAGTAGACTTATATTACAGCATTTATTACAGTCACTCTTTTTACTATAGTAAACACTACAGAATACTGTTCTATACATTAACAAAGTGTAATGTTACTGTTATATCCTATGGTATTGGTACTGCAGCGGACATTGATCCAACAGACACAAAATCCACACAAACCTGAAGCCTTGCATGTGCGTCCGTCGGCCTCCAGCGTGTAGCCGTCCTGACAGTGACATCGGAAGGATCCTCTCTCATTGAAGCAGTGTTGACTGCACACACCTGGCGGATGACATTCATCCATGTCCTCACATGTCTTTGAGTCATTACTCAGCTGGTAGCCTATTGGACACGTGCACTGGGCACCGAAAGGACCCTGAATACAGCCATGAGTACAGCCCGCATTGTTATCAGAGCAGCTCTCTTGATCTGTGAGGAGAAGAAAAAGATGAAATAAGACAGCAAAACACAGATAACATCCAAACATGCAAGTGGCACAGATGGCACACGCTGGAAACATGCTAAGCACAATCCTTAAAGGTTAAGCAGATGCTTACAGGCCTGGACGAGAGTAACATTTTTACAAATCAGAGTGATAATTCTATCAGTTTGGATTAAAGTGTCTGACAAATGTCTAAATGTAAACACTGAAATGTAAAATGGGAATTTGGTAAAGTATTTTATTTTTGTTGACACACCTTAATCGTTTAATCAGTTTGGAACTGATTCACTTACTATTTTAGCAAAACAAAGGTTCTGAAGGGACACGGTACCTAAAAGAGAATTCTGTCTCATTCTTTAGTTGTTCTTAACCTGAATTATGAATGCCTTTGTTTGCCTGACCACAGTAAGAGATAATTTGAAGAATGCTTGTCAACTTTTAGATTTACATACAGGCATTTAGCAGACGCTTTTCTCTAAAGCGACTTACAGAGTATCGAGGAGACAATGAAGGTGCAAATAGTAGTGATAACATTAGGTGAAAAAGTGCTACAACGGGTTTACTAAGTTACCAAAGGCAAGATAAAACCTGTTAAAGGAAAGAAAAGCTTAAAAAAGTATTACCGAGTGTGTAGGAAAGAAAAGAATGCTTACATCCTTCAAAATATCTTCTTTTATGTTAAATAGAACCAAACTTTTTTCCTACTTAAGTTGTCATAGGGTAAAGAACTGTTGGGTTATAAACATTCTTCACACTACGGCACTACACCTGCCGTATTGTGAAGCTACAAATGTTTATTCTATAAACTACAATGACTACTTTGTGACCGAAATTTTCGGTTAGTAAGGTTGGACAGACAGAGTCGGGATAGTTAGTGCTACATGCCAAGGATTGTGGATGATTTAGGGGTTTAACCTACCTGGTAAGGGTTCATCTGTGAGGGGGGAGGACACAAGAAAGGGAAATCGCAGATCATTTTGATGTTCATTTTCAGATTAGACATGCATGATTCGACACAAGATTTTAACACAAACAACGTCATCATGAAAACGTTTAATTATACAGTACGCATCAGAATCAACTCAATACAGTTTCAATACACAGATAAAAGATTTGAAGTTTAAGTAATGCTCTGATTTGAATTTAATTTCAAATCAATGTTTAACCCATCAAAGGTTCCTGCTAGATTCCTTTTATCCCTCAGATGTCCATCTTTATTGCATTACAGTTAACATTTTCTATTGAGTTAGTTGTGTCAATTGTATACAAATTATGTCATATATAAAGGATTTTTTAAATAAAACCAACAGACTTACTGCAGAGAGGGGATTCGTCAGCTCCATTTGGACAGTCTGGGTTGTTGTCGCACACCCTGCTGAGGTTTACACACACGCTGTGCCCGGGACACTGCCACTGCCAGCTGGGACAGCGGAAGGGAGGTGTGGGACAGTCCCGCTCATCGCTGCCGTCACGACAGTCGTTATCCCCGTCACATATCCACCCGCGGGACACACAGTTGCCGTTATCACAGCGGAACTGAGAGGTTGGGCATGTGCGCGGCGGGCACGCATGATGCTCGTCTGAAGCATCTTCGCAGTCAGGGTGCCCATCACACTCCCAGTTAGAAGGAATACAGCCGCCATCTGACTGGCATTGAAACTCACTCTCGTGGTGACACATACCCGGAGGTCTGGTGGCTGGAAGGGTCAAAGGTCATGTTAGTTTAAATCATATTTCTCCTTGGGTGTAGAATAAACCTTCAATAGAAGGTCTTTAATCTTTCGATACATAAACGGTTGTTTCAAATGCAACTTCAAAAATATCTTTATGTGTTTAGCACATCTTATTTCTGAAAGAGGCATTGTTTGAAACTTACGACAACCAGATTCATCCGAGCGGTCATTACAGTCAAACACACCGTCACACTGATAATAGGAGTTGATGCACTGATGTCCATTAGCACACTTAAACTGATAAGCGGTACAGTTGTACACTGTACAGAAAAGCACAAGAAACACGTTAACCATCTTCAAACAACAAGACGAACAAGTCAAAAACTATTTTAAAAAGCGGATGTAAAGTCATACCACAGCCCTGCTCATCTGCCCCGTCCGCACAATCTCTGTCACCATCACACACATAATTGGGGTCAATACAGCGATGGTCTGGACACTGAAACTGTCCGGGGTAACATGTGCCGATAGATTCTGTATATCAGACAGACAGACAGAACTCGTTTGATGAACAGAAAGAACTTTATGGTTTAGACGTTGAAAATGAAATTTTTGTAAGAGACATCTGCTCTTATACTCAGACAGTGACATTTATATTTCAGATAATGTCATAATCAAAAGAAATTGAAATATAAAATCCGAAAACCTCTGTAACAAAACACTGTTTCAGACATTGTGTTTTTTAAACCTCATTAAAATAAAATCATGTGAAATGGTGAACGTTGAAGATCTTTAACTGCTTTAAAAAGATTTTAAACTACAAACATTTCTGTAGACATAAAGTCACAAAGTAGAGATCTACCTAAAATGGAAACCTATGGGACACTTAAGGGAAAAAATAACGATTGTTTTTACTGTTCGGTAGTATATGATTGAAAGTTTAAATGTATTTCACTTCATTTATAAATCTTAGATCTTATACTATGTCTAAACATGTTGTTTTTGCTTGTTCAGTGGCTTATGTAATTCGTAATGTAAAAAGTGTTATAACATATAAATAAACTTCTATAACAGCTGTATGATTAACTGTACCGCAGTTTCTCTCATCCGAGCCGTCACCGCAGTCATTATCTGTGTCACACAGCCATGTGCGAGGGATACAGTGATGGTTGGCACAGCTGAATTGGTCTGCTTGGCAGGTACCAGGGGTCCGTGTGGGACAGTCCCTCTCGTCACTGCCATCAAAACAGTCATTATGCCCGTCACAGCGCCAGCTCCTAGGTACACAGTGCTGGTTGGCACACGTGAAGGCAGCGGGAGAGCATGTGTTATCTGTGAGGGGACAGAAAAGGCGAATGTTTTGAATTGTACATTGAGAATTTTCCTGACAGAGTACAGTTTCCATAAGATTGACATGAGAAGCATTACTGTTCGCTCCGCAGTTGATCTCATCGCTGTTGTCGTGACAGTCATCCACACCATCACACTGGTAGGTCTGAGGAACGCACTTCCCATTCGTACAGGAGAAAGAGTTAGATCCACACTGAAGAGTCGGCGGCTCATTGGACGGATCGTCCACACACGTCTGCTGATTGGCTTCCAGCTTCATGCCGTACGGACAGCCGCACACACGTTGAGAATACGGTGCAGGGAAACAGAAGTGACTGCAGTCTCCGTTTGGATTGGTTTGCCTGCTGCAGAAATTAGATCCTGTTGGGGGTAAAAGGCAGTGCAGTGTGACCGTTCTGGGTTTTCTGGACCGATTCAGAGAAGGAAATGCCTTCTCGGCTTTCTTTAGATTGCTTGGTTAAAAACATTATCGAGCTTAGGTGTGCTGTTACTTTTCTAAGCAATCTGACCGGTAATTTTGGCCGTGCCTGCAAGAAAGCGGCCAAAGAAATCCCACACTTGCATCGAGGTTGAAACGGAGCCAGGGCTAAAAAGCAGACTTTAACAGATACGAGAGCTGTTTTGACTTAACCACCTAAGAAACATCCAGAGCACCCTAACAACCACTTAACAAATTGTGAACAAGGAATAACTCTTAACATCCCATTAAAGAGAAAGGACTGAATACGTTTCTCACCGGTTTGCGAATCGGTGTTGAAAGATTTGACGTTCATGATGTGGCTGATCCCTCTGCGGATAACCACCATCTCCCCTCCGTCTGTCTTACGGACCCTCACGATTCCTCCAAGTCGCCAGTCGGTGAAGTACACGTAACCTAAGCATTCATTCAATCATCAGAGAAGAATAGCTGTTCAGTGCGAAACCCCGATCTTTCAACACTCAAGTTTATTTAATGGCCTTCAGATAGAGTGACATTATGATGGTGACAGACACTGATGGAAATATGAATTCCTTTCTATCAATTACTGATAGTAATATATAATAATATAGAGCATGTCCTCAAGGTCATTTCAATGTTGACCTCATAACATTACTAAATACAAAGTACTGCTTTATTACTATGGTGTATATAAAACAGAAAGACATGGACAGACATACAAACAATGCACAATTTAAAAAAACACAAAGATGGACAGAATGTAGATGGATAAAAAGAATATGAATGATTGTTAGATAGACAGACAGACAGCAAGACAGGAAGACAGAATGAGAGATAGATAAACTGTAAAATTAATTTTTTTATGGGTGAAAGGTGAATAAATAACTTTTAACCTAATGGCAGGGATAGGTTGAATGTTTAGAAGAATCTTTTCGATGCCCTTGTGTGTAGAAGGGGAATTTATGGAACACATAAAAACTATGTAAAGCATTTAACTCATTTTATCAAATGGATCGCATTGAACATAAAAATCATCATGTTTAACTGTCTATAGCACTTATGTAGTATGAAAGTCAAGTAACCTTTATTTCATCTTTGAATTCAGTGATGTCATCTCTGATCAGTTTAAATAGTGTCTGTGCATTCATGTTCAATCATGTCAATGATAGATGAAGATGTAGATGTAGATGAAATGACCCAAACCAAGCAAGCCAGAAGCAACAGTGACAACACGTTATAAAACCAAGTATTTTTTACTTAAAAATGAAAGTGATCTCAATAATTTGCTATATTAAGCACCACTCATCTGAATAAGTTATGAATTTCTTATTTGTTATTCATGTCTTACTTTAACTCCAATGATTTATGTTGAATTAATCGATTAAACTTGTTAATATCTATGGCTTGAAACAAATAATATTCAAAAACAGTATATGGGGTTATAATTTATTTTGAATATAATTTTTCAAAGAAATTACTATATATCTTCACCACGTTTAATAGCTGGTCCGAGCGTAACTGTTTTATATACTATAAAATTATTTAAAAATATATTTTGTAATAAATTATTTATAATATCTAAGTAGGACATCTTTACTTTTATACTTTTTCATAACTAATTTTTGTCTACATGTATACATGACTGATTTCAGTGAACAGTTCCACTGTACCTAAAATCTTTATTTCTAATGTTTTTTAAAACTTAAATGGTTTAAGGCTGTCGGTTTTCTCAAATCGTTTGAGTTAACCCTACTTTGGATTCCAAAGAGTAGAAATGCAGACAGGTAGACAGAATGTAGGCAGATAGACGGACAGAAAGACTTTACAGTAGATACAATGACAGGCAGACCGAACTCGGATAGATAAAAAGACATACAGACAGAAAGATGTACCTCCAAAAATAGTGAGTCCAAATGGGTGAGAGATCTGCGTTACACGATCCAAAGACAACCTGTTTTGGCCGTCAAAGTTGCTGTGCTCAATCTTATCAAAGAAAGCATCAACCCAATACAAACGCATGGCACTGAGAGAGAGAGAGACATGATCAGAGAGAGAGAGAAAGAGAGAGAGAGAGAGAGAGAGACATGATCAGAGAGAGAGAGAGAGAGAGAAAGAGAGAGAGAGAAAGTGAGAGAGAGATAGAGAGAGAGAGAGAGAGAGAGAGAGAGAGAGAGAGAGACCAGAGAGAGAGAGAGAGAGAGAGAGAGAGAGACCAGAGAGAGAGAGAGAAAAGAGAGAGAGAGAGACCAGAGAGAGAGAGAGAAAAGAGAGAGAGAGAGACCAGAGAGAGAGAGAGAGAGAGAGAGAGAGAGACCAGAGAGAGAGAGAGAGAGAGAGAGAGAGAGAGAGAGAGAGAGAGAGAGAGAGAGAGAGAGAGAGAGAGAGAGAGAGAGAGAGAGAGAGAGAGAGAGAGAGAGAGAGAGAGAGAGAGAGAGAGAGAGAGAGAGAGAGAGAGAGATTAAATCCCGAGCTGAGCAACAGGATTATGTCAGATCATGATTTTAAGGATTAGGAGGGAGTACTGTGTGTAACAAAACAAACAGTGAATCACAGCTGATTTAACCCGCTGTCAGATTTATGAATGAAAAACATGGATTAATACTCAAGTATTTAAACACCAACTGAATGGAGTATTGTAGTAAATAAACTCACCTCCAGTCAATAGCCAGACCATTGGGCCAGCCGAGAGTTGTGTTCACAATCGACTGAGCATGTGACCCATCACCCCACGAACGCATAATCTTAGCAGGACGGTACCAGTCAGTCCAGAATATATAGCTGCCGACATAGATATACACAAACACACACACACAGACACACACATGCTTTAGTGCCAAAATCCCATCAACCATGTGCCCTGCCGAAATGCCCAAATGCTTTTAAAAGTATCTGTTGGGTGTTATTTATAAACGATATGGTACGGACGGTTTATTCAGGCGCTCCGCAGGGTTTTCCTTGGTTAAGCCAAGTTCTTAGTGTGAACTACAATACGGTCCTTCATGCACTAATCTATTCTCCTGAGACTCGAGGCCTTCTGACTTTGAAGCCATTGGAAATGTCCCACCAGAGAGGCATAAAGAGTTCTTTTATCTGTGCCAGGTTCAAAGCAGGGGCGATCTATGAATGCCCGAGCACCTCCTGTATTATTAAAGGTGTGAGCGAACACAAGTGGCCCAATGTTCATGCTTTTTCAGGGTCTTTGGGAGACAGAGACACAAGGTGAAAGCGAGGACCCCCAAGCCGCCTTTCTGGCTCGAGCTGCTCTGTTGATTTTTAACCTGAGATAACTTTGCTTTCTCTTGAAGTCTGAGTATCAATACTTTGTCATCTTTGCTTCAATAACTTAATCATTGTGTTTATTATAATATAAGGACCAGTCCGATCCAAAGCAAAATTCTTAAGCAGACTTACCCAGCCACGGGATGCACCACTATGGATCTGGGATTGTTCAGGTTGCGTACTATGGTACGTCTGGACTTATCTGCTATCTTCATGACAGATATACTTCTGTACCGTGGATCGGTCCAGTAAAGGTTCTTTGAGATCCAGTCAAAAGCAAGATCTTCCACACCCTCCACACGATTGGCTGCGAGGACCTCTCTGTCTGCACACATCAGATATTTAACCATCAAGAAATGTATTCACCGTCAGCACGCGTGGGCTTTGGTAATGTCTGCTTACTGACGAACGACCTTTAATTGCTATTTGCTGTTTGTGATAGCAGTTACTGGACAAGGATTCACTTTACATGTAATACATTCTTGCAAAAACAAATCTAGTATATAAAAGTTTACTACTAAACAATAATTTCTATTCCCACCCACAAAAAGAAAGTATTTTCCCCATACCACAATGACAAAAATACTTTGTTTTGCTGGCCTTGACTAAATAACTGACACGATAACTGGGTTTTAAAGTAAGAATTAAATGTGTTGGGTGAGAAACTGAACTTCATGCAAACGGTTGTGACATTTGCACTTAAAGCTTAGAGTATGTTAAGACTGTTTTGAAAAATGTCCCATAGCAATGACGAACAACTGAAATGAAATATTGCAAGATTTGACAATGTTCCAGATGTTAACTTGAGAAATGTCAAAGCTATGAGAGAACTAAAAAAGTTAAAGCACAAAAACCAACACAGGCACATGTTGACAGCACCAAGATGCGATAGAAAGCAATTTATAATCCTTTTATACTCCGCATATAAACTTCAAATTATTACTCTTATGTGTGATAATAGTCTTCTGCTTCTCTACAGAAGGACACAGCTGTAGATGTGACTCATGTTAGGGTGGGACAAGATACCACACACTATAAAGATTGTGTTTTGAGTTCGGGGAGCTGTCTTTAAGCACTCAGACACCAGTGAACACATTATCTCGTGGATTTGGCCTTTGAAAGCAGCTGATAGGAGGGATCGCATGCAGTGAAATGTGTTGTTGGCACACAGCTAATGTTCAGGCCGGGAGATGAATGGAGTATCTGTTTCACACTGTCTCTGTCCCAGCGGTCAAGGACATTTCATCAAACAACACAGAGTACAACCTAAGACCCTCAGATCAATCCAACGACAGTATTAACGAGTTGACACTTACCAGTTCCATCCACCTTTTGCTTGTAGATGATGTCCTTTGCTGTATCAGAGAAGAAAATGGAACTGTCTGCAGCGCTGAAGTCCACTCCAACAAAATATGATGGTGTTCCTGTGACGGGAAGAATGACGTCCTCTTGAGTAGAGAGGTTAAAGGGGATTCCTCTCACTGCCAGCTGACTGGAGAACAGCAGGAATTGCCTTACAGCTGAAAGACAGATTACACGTAATCAACAGAGACTGTGACC
Organism: Triplophysa yarkandensis; assembly: GCA_033220385.1. Taxonomy (NCBI): domain Eukaryota; kingdom Metazoa; phylum Chordata; class Actinopteri; order Cypriniformes; family Nemacheilidae; genus Triplophysa; species Triplophysa yarkandensis. The sequence goes on from CM065659.1 coordinate 2,330,014, forward strand.
GATGACTCGTGTTTGTCCGTGTGGATGCTAGGACGTCCTTTAACGGTTGCTGGGGTGTTAATATGTCAATCTGGATGTGAGTGCATTCCTATGGGGTATCTAGGAAGTTACTAGACAGATGGACATCCAACAGACAGACAGTTACCAAGAGAGATGACCGGATAAAAGATGACGAGGCAGAAAGACGGATTAATAGACAGACAGGTTCCAAGAGAGATGACCAGATAAAAGATGACGAGGCAGAAAGACGGATTAATAGACAGACAGGTTCCAAGAGAGATGACCGGATAAAAGATGACGAGGCAGAAAGACGGATTAATAGACAGACAGGTTCCAAGAGAGATGACCGGATAAAAGATGACGAGGCAGAAAGACGGATTAATAGACAGACAGGTTCCAAGAGAGATGACCAGATAAAAGATGACGAGGCAGAAAGACGGATTAATAGACAGACAGGTTCCAAGAGAGATGACCAGATAAAAGATGATGAGGCAGAAAGACGGATTATTAGACAGACAGGTACCAAGAGAGATGACCAGATAAAAGATGATGAGGCAGAAAGACGGATTATTAGACAGACAGGTTCCAAGAGAGATGACCAGATAAAAGATGATGAGGCAGAAAGACAGATTAATAGACAGACAGGTTCCAAGAGAGATGACCAGATAAAAGATGATGAGGCAGAAAGACAGATTAATAGACAGACAGGTTCCAAGAGAGATGACCAGATAAAAGATGATGAGGCAGAAAGACGGATTAATAGACAGACAGGTTCCAAGAGAGATGACCAGATAAAAGATGACGAGGCAGAAAGACAGATTATTAGAGAGACAGGTTCCAAGAGAGATGACCAGATAAAAGATGATGAGGCAGAAAGACGGATTATTAGACAGACAGGTTCCAAGAGAGATGACCAGATAAAAGATGATGAGGCAGAAAGACGGATTAATAGACAGACAGGTTCCAAGAGAGATGACCAGATAAAAGATGACGAGGCAGAAAGACAGATTAATAGACAGACAGGTTCCAAGAGAGATGACCAGATAAAAGATGACGAGGCAGAAAGACAGATTAATAGACAGACAGGTACCAAGAGAGATGACCAGATAAAAGATGACGAGGCAGAAAGACAGATTTATAGACAGACAGGTACCAAGAGAGATGATCTGATAAAAGATGACGAGGCAGAAAGACGGATTAATAGACAGACAGGTTCCAAGAGAGATGACCAGATAAAAGATGATGAGGCAGAAAGACAGATTAATAGACAGACAGGTTCCAAGAGAGATGACCAGATAAAAGATGACGAGGCAGAAAGACAGATTATTAGACAGACAGGTTCCAAGAGAGATGACCAGATAAAAGATGACGAGGCAGAAAGACAGATTAATAGACAGACAGGTTCCAAGAGAGATGACCAGATAAAAGATGACGAGGCAGAAAGACAGATTAATAGACAGACAGGTACCAAGAGAGATGACCAGATAAAAGATGATGAGGCAGAAAGACGGATTAATAGACAGACAGGTAAACAGAAAGATAGAGACACACATATAGGTGATCAGATGGCCAAACAGACAGACAGACACACAGAGAGATGAACAGATATATGGAGAATTAGAGACAGACTGACAGAATAGACAGAGTGGCACAAAGACAGACAGATGACCTGAAAGACATACAGACATGCACACTGTTAGACAGACATGTGACCAGACAGACAGACAGAAAGAAAGACAGATATGGGGGTGACCAGAAAGTCAGATATATGACCAAACAGAGGAAAACAGACAGACAGGTGAAAAGACACACAAAGGGCACAATGACAGACGACAAGACAGACAGACAGAAACATAGAGGACCAGACAGACCGATGATGGTATAGACAGACAGACAGGCAGAAAGACATATTGAAACTGACAGATTGATGTCCAAACACATGTCTTACAGATGCATCTCTTGCCGTCAGCGTGCAGATCAAAGCCCATTCTGCAGCGGCAGCGATACCCCAGACCTCCGTTATCAGTTCTGTGACTCAAAACACAGATGTGTTCACAGCCTCCTCTGTCCGTCCCACATGGGTTACTCACTGTCACATTAAACACACACACGTCAATCGAAAATCAACTGAAAAGAAACAATCCTTCGTTTAATGCACGTTTCTGACAGCTTACCGAACGGCTGTCTGTATGCATGAACCACAGTCAGGCCGTGTGGTCTCTGAGAGGTCCTGTAGAGCTCTCGAGGGCTGTTGTCTGTGTATTTATTGGCTTTCATAACGGCCATCTTAGTCCAGTCAGTGTAGTAGACCGAATGCTCAAACAGAGTAATGCCAAATGGATGAGGTATCAAAGAGCCACCGTGGACCACCGTTTTCCTAGAAAAGAATGCAGAAAAAAACGAAATCTTATGAGGTCATCATGACTGTGTGCTCTGAGGAAATCCGGCACAAAGCCCATGTGTGATCAGTGGAAATCTGAACGTCTTGCTTCGCAAAAGATACCTGTGCAGACCGTCGTAAGTCGTGGTCTCGATGTAATCGTATCGGCTGTCTACCCAATACACTCTTTTGGCATCGAGGTCTAAAGTAATCCCTGCAGGCCAGCCGAGCTTAGACCTGATAATGCCGTAGCGGTTGGTCCCGTCCATGTAGGCTCTCTCTAAACCGGGTTCACCATTTGGAGTGTCCCAGTCAGAGAAGAAAAGATACCTGGAAAAAATCCAATCAGTTTCTATACAATAAGCTTACACATAAAGCTCTTGAGGATTATGATTTTTGAGACATTCGTCAATATGATATGTCTGTAAGTATTAATTGTCACTTCTTAATTTAGCAGGGGCCCACCTGCACCCGCAACTCTATCGGGTTTCTGTGAAGCTCGTCTTCACTTCATTACTTTTGACTAATCCTTGCAAACGTTGTATAAAGATATGACCTGGAGCTTTTTGATTTTTCGGGTTCAGATTATAGAGAGGAAGCTGGGATGGATGTATGTCAATGGGAAGCGTTGACTCACCCCACGGTTGGGTCAAGAGCGAGACCTCTTGGGTTTCCCAGGTGTTCTGCGATCAGCGTGACGCGATTGCTTCCATCTAAGTCTACCATATCGATTCTGTTGACACTGGCCTCCACCACGTACAGCTTGTTATTGACCCAATCCACAGCCAGATTCTCAGGGTAGTCCACGGACACGTTTAAGACCACCTGAAGATGAGAGCCGTCCATATCCACAGAAAACACCTACAGGAAATGATGAAAAAAAATATTATTAGAACAATTTATGACTCCTTTAGAACTTAAATGACTCAGTTTTATTCAAGTTTCAAATTCGATGTTTCTCCCAAATTGTTTGAAAACAAAACTTTTTATGAAACAAATGAAGAGCATGTAGGAGTAAACTGAATGTAGATTGTAGCGGTTGTAAAATTATGAAGATTTGATTTGAAGTGTTTGAATTCATATTAAGATCTTCAATGATATTGACTTTTGACTGCGGACTTAACAAATCTGAGCTCAGTTTGAGACATTGTTGAGTTTTCTTTAGAAACATTTGTGAGATTTCTGACTCTTTCCTTTTGCTTTCAATCTGACATGTTGTGTGTGATTTTTCTTGTCTATGGCTTCACATCGTCACATTTTAGGTTATCCTCATCATACCTCAAGTGTACATTACATCTCGTTCTTTAATTGTCACAGGCAATAAGATTGTGATTCAGCATGTATCACTGGTCTCGTCTGAGAGGGAGTTTTTATAAACTGAAGTCTGAAACCACTGCCCTATTGATTCAAAGATGGCACGGTTTTCTCAGACTGAATCTGTTGGCACCATAACACAAGCTAAAGCACCACGGCAAGCTTTGCCCTTTGGAAATCAGAGCCAAATGTCTTAAAGACTATGACTCTCTGCTGACCCGCTGAGCAGAAACTTAAGCTGTGGTGGCGTGGCTGTTTGCAGACCCCCTGCAAGGAGAACGCTGGCATTGTGTGGGGTAGTGATCGCACAAACCCTTCTTCTTGAACATACCCACTTCATGGCTGTCATCCAAACTACAGAGTAGCCAAGACTTTAAAAGGAAGCTGGCCAAAGAATGCCTAAAAAAGTGAATGTGAGGAACTGCACGATCACTCGAGGTGCTCTCAGGTTGCATAAAATTGCGCAGAAATATGTGTGTTTTCCTGCATATCAGACACGTATTTGAGATTAGGAATATTTGTAGTCTATCTCCGGGCCTAGTTGGTTACTGTGACTGCGCTCCAGCCGGAGCCAGACTGCTCAGCCATTATTAACGTATTAGCTGTATCTACAGACATCAGTCAAAGAATTCCCTTTCCACTAACGGACAGCCAACTTCCTTCATGGCATCGACTCCAACCCTTTTTTTCTTTAATCCTCAGAGACTCAGGCTTTGGTATAGAGGTTTTCTTTTCCCTTATTAATTTTTATGTGCTTAATTTATTTTTATTCAGAGAAGAAATTAATAGACAGCTGTCTCTGCAAATAAAAAAAATTAATCACATTTTAACTTAAGAGCAAAAATAGACATTTCAGATCTTCAAGGGACAATTCTCCTCCAACTCCTCATCATTTACTGATTCTTATATTATATCAAACATGTATGGCTAAATAAATTATGCAGAACATCAAATAAGATATTTTAAAGAACATTGATTTTCACAACACCACAGAGACATTTCTAAAAACATATTCTTTTGAGTTCCACTGAAGAAACCTAAAGGTTTATAATCACACTTGTTAGAATAAATAATAGCAGAATTGTTTTTATATTTAGATAACTCCATAAGGAAGAGCTTGGGCAGGCTGGGAAGACACTGGCACAGTCCAAAACTGAATTTTGGATTGGGAGTTTAGCCAAGAATCACTACCGGTGTGTGTGGTGGGGACGTTAGTGCTTGTGCATAGAGGAAAATTGGGTATAATGAAAGTCTTTGTTATCAACAACAACAAATGCGACAGACAAGGTCAAAATGTCAGTAACCTGTGAAATGCCAGTCATTAAACTCAAGAAAACTGAGAAGCTGCAGTAGAGAATTAAATCAACACACATTCAGCTGCTAAATACAATATATTCACAATAATGTTCCTGGTGAAACTTCATCAATTAATAATAAACACTGCTATCAATTCTGAACACTCATTGGCGGATTTTTCATCATCTATTTTACTTTATTTAATCACTTTTGTCATTGAACTTATATATACTAAGAATTTGTGATTGAGGTCAGGTTTACCTTATTTTGAATAGTATCGGTCCAGAAGACTCTTTGAAGCTGATAGTGAAAATCCACACCAACAGCAGCTCCTCTGTTCTGGGACTCAACCAGAGTTTGAGCATTGTGTCCATGCACATCCGCGATGAGAAGATCTCGTCCGTTAGAGAAGATCAGAGAGGGAACACCAGCTACAAACAGATGCGCCACACATTAAAATCAATACCATCAGCGAGGCTTCTTTGTCCTTTTCAATGAATAGATGAGAGAATAGGGTTTAAGTTAAGAACACATTCAAATAACACACGCTTTATAAAGAACTTTTGATAAGATGTAATGAATGTGAAAGAATGTGCAACTTCCGGACAAATGGCTTGGAGTGAAACATTTAGGAGTTTTAGAAAATGATGGCATTCAATGAACACTTGAGTAATGGACACTAGAACACTTCATATTAATTGAAGTCTAATTGAACTGTTCATTATCAATAACAAGTGTTAAAAATGTTGTAGTAAACAAGAATATGTATTTGAAAGTCCCAAAAACTATTCTTAATATCTTAAAATTTAGAAAAGTACTTTTAAATATCATGAAACTTTATAAATCTCTGGGATTGAGAACATGGTTTGAAGTATAAAAACAAAACACAAGTATTAACATGGAAGGCCAGAAGATAAAATACATACTAGACTTGCACTATAACACAAAAACACACACTCTTTCTATAAATGCAGTAAACTCACATGACGGATTCGCTCTACAGTTTCTATGCTGTTCAAGGATGTATCCCTCACGACAGCTACAGCGATGGGTACCAATGCCATCCTCACACAGCTGATCACACATTCCCCAGAGACTACAGTCATCATAATCTGCACCGGAAATAAAAATGACTTAGTTATGGTGGAAATCATAAGATCATCAGACATTGGTCAGTTTGATTAAAATCAAGAATGTCACCGATGCATGAGCGGCTGTCGTTCTGGCTGACCACATATCCAGCCGGGCAGGCACAGGTTCCTCCGTCAGGGGAGGGATGACAATGATGTTCACAGCTTAGAGAAGCACAGCGCCATATACCTGTCACATGTTACAGCGACCATATCAATGATTAATACTGAAAATATCAGGAACTTCCGATTAAATAGAAATAAACATTTATGAAAAGTGACTGACTGCAGTTGCGTCCAGCGGTGATGTTGGTTTCATCTTCTCCATCAGGACAGTGTGATGTTCCATCACAGAGATGTTCCAGGGGGATGCAGATGCTTGAAGAAGGACACGGCCATTCTCCAGGATAACATTCGCGATGTACATTATCTAAACACATCATAAACAACTTTAACCAAACAAAAATGATAGCAGAGCTTTAAGAAACAAAAGTTCTTAATGTTTATGTTTTTACATTTAAACTCATGCATGTGGCAAACCCTTTTATCCAAATGATTTATACTGCATTATACTACTTCATTTGATTCTGGGTGGGAAATTTAACACATTTTGCATTGTAAGCTCTATGCTCTACCCCCTGAACCACAAGAAAAGCATCCTAAGTTGAAATTGTAATTGGATCTCCATGAATCCAAAAAACTGAATTCAAAAAATGAAAGAACGAATCTCATGTATTATGAAATCGTTCATGTAGAAGAAGATTGAAGCCGCACGTACCACAGCCTCTCTCATCTGCATTATCTTCACAGTCATCTTCTCCATCACACAGCCACACCTGATGAATACAGCGTCCGCTGGGACAGGTGAAGTACGTTCCTCTGCAGGTTGGGTAAGCTGAACACAAAAGCATTCTCAAACTCAACAAGAAAAGTTTTACCTTTGATGGATGGACAACACTTGTATTTATTCTGATAAAGACTGACGCCTTCATCATTTTGCTTTTTTTGTGTAATGCAACATTTGAAAGTAAGGGAAGATAAAATAGATCAAAAATGTACATACTGCAGTTCTGTTCATCGCTTCTGTCACCACAGTCATCATCATGATCACAGACGTAACCGCGAGGGACACATTCACCATTACTGCAGTGAAACTGACCACTACTGCATCTCTGCGCTAAACACAAACAAATGCAAAACAAATCTAGAGAGTTTGTATCCTACGTTTAAACCGTTCTAACGATGGAAACAGTAGCTTATAAAGTTTACAATTATGAAAACCACTCTTAAAAATATAAGTGATGAAGCAAAGAACATTTAACATCTGAAGATACTTTCTGTTTCACAAAAAGTCATTTGTGGTGGAAAAAAGTTCTTAAGATAATAAAAAGGTAAGAAAGAGATGGTTCTGTAAAGAACCTTTGACTAAATGTTTCTTAAAAGCAACAATATTTCTTCTTTGACGACTGTAAAGAACATTTCAAGGGGCTTAATTTTAAAGACAATGAAGCAATGTTTTAAATAAAATAAAATAATAGCACCAAGTTCAAACTATATGGTTTTTTTCAGTATCATTTTTGTTTTTGATTATAAATAAATGAAATAGAATGGCAATTTAATGTAAATCAAATAAAGCTTTAAAGTCTTTTGAGACATTAATTAAGATTTTAAGAAAATTTAAGATTACGAACATTTATTTGTGGATAGCCTGAAAAAGATCAAGTGTTCACCACAAACACGTGTGCTTACAAAGTTAATAGTTTAGATTTCATGAACAATTTAGCAAAGCCAAACTTTAGGAACAAACTTTTAAAATATGTTCAAACACAAAATAAAAAAGATCACATGTTAGCAGCTTAACCGAAAAGACAAAATCAATTCGACCAAGACAATATGTTTGGTTTGTGCAGCCATAAATATTTGCACCTCTTTCAAACACGGTGCAAATATAATACAAATATGTGCTTCTGTCAATTCATCACAAACAGTTTTCTGTCCTGTCCGCGGATGACTGTGCCTGCCAGATGAGAACACTCACTGCAGTTGGCCTCGTCCGATCCGTCTCGGCAGTTGAGCACCTGATCACAGTGCTGGCTCCTGTTGTAACACGCGCCGTTCGCACACCTCAGCTCTGAGCATTCTGGGTAGACTGAGAGAAACACATTCATCACTCGCTCATTCGATTCAATATAATCGGCGTGTAACGCGATACAGCTTCAGCGCGGCGAGAAGTCTTTATGTGCAGGAGGTGAAATGAAAGGCATTAAAATGATCTTTTGGAAACGAGCAGAATTTTATCTAGCTCATGTGCGACAGTAAAGCTGTGTGTGTTATATCAGCTCAATAATGACATGAGGACTAATCCACGGAAGAATCTGCAATCAACCCTGACAAACAACAGGCGTATTGTGTCCATCTCTGTCCATCAGCGAGACTCTTAATCTTACAAATTGATTAAAATGCCAATGTAGCCTTAGAAGGGGGAGAGGACCGCTTACATTAAATAAAAACAGAGGACTGGGAAATATATAAAACATATTTATTTATATATAAAAGTGTAAATATCAAATAAAATAAACATAAAATAAATACAAAACTTTCTTGCGTCAAGGAGAAACGATTAATGCATGAGATTTAAATCTTATAGATAGTTTCACAGCTATGCAAGCATCAAATAAATGTTAAGTTAACAGATGTATGCAGAGGGACACTCACGGCAGTTCCTCTCATCCGCTCCATCGAGGCAGTCGGGAACGCGGTCACACCTGTACGCTCTTGGGATGCAGGCTCCGTTGGTACAGGTGAACTGAGAAGCGGAGCACGTCTTACCAGCTGCCAGTGAAGATCAAAGACACATTTTATATATCCGCGTGCCGGGTGGTCTTCATCTCCACCACATGCACACGCATGGCCTTTAGTGTTCTAGACCGTAGGCCGCACATCTGACGTATCACGTTTCTCAGACGTGAAGGAAATTACATCCCGTACATTACTGCGAGTTAATGGAGCTCTCAGCTCTGACGGACGGTCGTAATTGAAATGGAAAGGAGAACCGGGAGAGAGCGACGGATGCAGATAAGCTTTACTCACGGCAGTGCTGTCTTTCATCGGATCCGTCCTCGCAATCCTCCTCATCATCGCAGACCCAGTGTTGTGGAATGCACTCACTGTCACTCAGACACTGGAACTGACCGCTCTCACAGGTGGGATGGGCTGGAAGAGAGTATTCGGGACGCTAATGAAGTTTCTTTTTCTTTTCGAAATTTGTTTTAGAAGAGCAACATAGAACACACAAGTTTACATCAGAATGGAAATTTGTCTTCGTGTTTTTTTAAACTTGTTTGACTTTCTTTTGCAGAACACAAAATAAGATATTTTGAAGAACGTTGATAACCAAACAACATCGGTCACTTTTATTTTATGAACACAAATCCACTATGACGTTTTTCAAAATGGATAAAAAGGAGTCAGCTTTACATCCACATCAGGGTGAATAGTGATGACGTTTTTGGGTAAACTATTTGCTATCTTACTTACGACAGTCAAATTCATCTGAGCTGTCCGAGCAGTCCGATGTGCCGTCACATCTTTGACTTAACGGAATACAGTGACCTGTTCCACACTGGTAAGAGCCGGCTTCACAACCTGAACCTTCAGAAAAGAAGACAAAACACATCTTGATTCTTATTGGCCAATCACTGCATCCTGCAGTCAAGTTTCTGTTTTTACACAATTTAGTTTATCACATTATGACCAGCATAAATAACCAGCTTATATTTTTATTGAATATATAATATTTCTCTTGACAGAAAATTGTAAACAAAGAAAAGAGAAACGATAGCAGTTCGTACAATAATTTCACCCATGCACATTTTGCACATTTATAACCATCTTTTTTTTAAATCCCATGTTCACTATGTAGGCTTACAAAGTTACTCAATGTTTGTAAAGATTGTAACCAAGGTTTTCGCACATAGGCAAAACTATCTACTCCCACAGACCATAAAACCTGACCATGATGGGTTTGTGAAGTCCAGATAATGTAATTATTTTTGAAGTTACTCTACAAGACAACATACGCAACACAGAATATTCCCTTATTTATTGACCGATTAAATGACTCATCATGACCAATGTTATAGATTCATATATCTGTTATATTTATTATTTATTTATAATAAGAAATTGCAAAGATATTATTTGGTTTTAGAATTTCTAGATTCAGACTTTGCCCTACTTCTTCAGCCTGCATGTTTCCTATCTGTATGTCTCTTTTTAGATTTGTGAGATTTAAAACCACATACAAAAATGCATCTCAAGTCAATTTATCCAGTATTAATTCTCGCAGGGAAACTGTGTTATCCATCTCCTCCTCACACTGAAAAATCATGTAAAAGCATTAAAAGGCACACATGCGTTTTATTATTCTGTTAATGACACATTTAAATCACTGAATTGACAGGTGTTAGATTGAAACAGGGGAACCCTGGACAGCCCTAACTCAGTTCTGTCTTTTGATCTGTTTCTGTGAGTGACGTGTGTGGAGATAAGGTACCATCCCTGTACCTTCCCCGAGCAGCCGAGCTCTCCGTCAGACCTGTCAGAAGAGTAGACGGGGGATTCTGATTGTCTCTACTCTGACACTGATAAACGGTGCATGCTGTTCCTTGTCAGAAATGTAATTAGGATAAATATCGGTACCGGGTGGTACCGCGGCCCTTACACCCAAATTCCAAAAGCAAAGGGAGACGCAAGGTGGAATGAGCTGGTGAAGGGCTGGGGTTGGTGGGCGGGCGAGTGTGCCTTATCAACACCTACCCAAACACACATACGCACACGCATTCAGAGATTTATATCAAATAAAACGCTCTATAAATGAATTCAACAAGCATTTCATTTTATAGCACATAAAAGTAGGACATTTACTAAACGCCTTAATCTTTATGCAAGGGTTTTCTAGATAAACTGTATTTTATTGTTTTCATTACTAAGAAAAAAATATTCCCTTACTATCAAGATTTGCATGATCATAATAACATTTAATATACAAAGACATAAACTGCATACTTTTCTTTAATAACAGCACTGAAGAAGAGTATGGGCTTTTGGGTTTGTTCCATGACATGTTTACATAATAGTCATATTTTTGATTGACATGTTTTGGTCTTTTCCTGGTGTGCCAACTATTATGCTTTGAAAAACACAGATGACGTTGAGCCAAAATAAAGATTACTTTACAATAACGTTGTGCACAAAACATAAGTAAACTTATAAAACAAAAGTATTGCACTTGCCAATAAGAAGCCGAGAAACCGGACTACACTATGAGGTCATCATTGACATTTAGCCGAGCAGTAACCTTGATGAAACATCTGAGGTAATGTGTTTAGACATCAGAGTGACATTATTTCAAGTCTTACAGTGTAATAAAATAATCTGTTCATGGATAGAGAGATAACTCCCTCTTGTTGCGAGACATGACAGATTGAAGCATTTGGTAAAGTTTCCCAACAAAGCGTGACTACCTCTTCTTCTGTATACTGAAGTCTGAGCGATCTTTTTATAAGTGTCTTTATCGGTAACCAAAGACATCACTTAAACTTGATTTTAAGTTTTACTAGTTGCAAAATAATCTGTCAAAGTCATCATGATATTCTTAGGATTTGTAGGCCTCTTAAGCATTGCAGCATGGTTGCTTGGTTGCCTTTTAATTATTTGGCAGGCGATTTTTGTTCCATTTAAGAAAGATTTTGGTTTGGGTTTAAGCGTGAATAAATGACATGAGTAATATCATGTCAAACAGGCTGTTGGTCCCGTGCCACTGAGAAACAAATGTTGTATTAGCAGATCATTTATAATGTATGAGTCAGAAGTTTATCAGCCTGTGATGTTCTCTTTAATAATGGATTTCATCCTCTGCCAGAAGGCCACGGGGGTCCGTGCTCCATCCCCGGCACTGAAAGCTTATTGCAACCCTCCTCATAGTGAGATGTCTGAACCCAACGGCAAAGCGAACGCTTTTGAAGCACGCGAGCCAAATGGGCTTCCTTTTTAACTCCTTCGGCAGCCAATTGGGAAGCGAGCCTTTTTCCTGCTCAGTTTACTAATGATAAAATTGCTGCTCCGCTCGCTCAATGGCACTCTTTGTTGGTAGGACATGATCCCGGAGGTTTCAGCAGCGTCTGTAATGCACAGGTAGACAATTGGCATATACAGGATCTTTGAGGTAAGACGCTCTTAGCACACGTTCACAGAAATAGAATTTTAAACCAAACGTTAACCCAGAAACGTTTCTGCAGGAATACGCACCGTTTCATTTATATTTAATGCATCTTTCACATACTTTTTCCAAACTGACTTGCAGAGAATAAGACACTTAAATATTCTTTAAAGTTCCCGTTTTCGTGTTATTTTTTAAGCTTTGATTGTGTTTACAATGTGCAATATAATATGTAAAAAAAATGTATTTTTCACACAATTTCTTTATCTTTATACCGCTGTTTCCACTATCGTAAAACGGCTGATAACTTCCTTGTTCTATGAAGTCCCTCCTTTAGAAACACATAACAAGTTCTGATTGGGTCAGCGGTTCCTGTGTTGTGATTCAACAGAAGCTTATCGCACGTTGCCCGGAAAAATAACATGGGGATGCACGTTCTCAGTTTTATTGTAAACATGTCTTTATTGTTATTAATTTGAGCCGGAATCAGACCCGGAGAACATACATGATGATGATGGAGTTAAACCTGTGCAAGCTCGACTTTTGCATACGCTTAAACATTGAACAATGATTCACATGACTGCAGCTAAACTTTACCCCGATCTAAACCAGCATGTGGTTAAACAGTTAACAATAAATATAATCAACAAATAATTTAAACCTATCATTATAAACACAAACAATCCATGGTGTCCGGTTGAACTACTACATTATAATCTAGTTAATAAAGCTGTACAGCGTTACACACTCTTTGTGTAATCAGTTATAGAAACTGTAAAATACACTTACAGGTTGTGAATCTCCATTCTTTCAAGAATAATCTTTGTGTAAATCTGGCAATAAACTGATTGAGATTGAGGAGGCTGTCCTAAGTAAAATATGCTGCAGATAGTTTTTCATGTGGATAAAAATATTTGGGAACTGAGTTTAAATTAAATTGTAAACATTGATCTCTAAGTACAGCGTCCCTGAGAAGGCCAAAGATGATTGGAAAATAAAAGAGTTTCGACAACATGGCGACAAAAACACTCTACAAACACAACTCTGCAAACACAACTCTACAAACACAACTCTGCGAACACAACTCTACAAACACAACTCTGCGAACACAACTCTGCGAACACAACTCTACGAACACAACTCTACGAACACAACTCTACGAACACAACTCTACGAACACAACTCTACGAACACAACTCTACGAACACAACTCTACGAACACAACTCTACGAACACAACTCTACAAACACAACTCTACAAACACAACTCTGCGAACACAACTCTACAAGCACAACTCTACAAGCACAACTCTACAAACACAACTCTACAAACACACTCTACAAACACAACTCTACAAACACAACTCTTCCTCTCCTCATTGGGAGCACAATAAGACCATGCCCCCTTTTTTGTGTGTTCCTGTGGGCGGAAGTTAATAGAACAGCTGCTCTAGTGATGTCATTAAAGAAGGAAGTAGAGGGCTGTAGTCCAAACCGGCTGTTTTTTTAATAAATTTTTCTTAAATAATATATCTCACTTTGCATTGAAATTGGAGCTTTTTACTGTTATTTATGCTCTAACGAAAGTTTAAAACATGGAATCATGAAGAATAGGACCTTATATTTTACATAATAATTGTATGTTTATTTATTTACTAAATAGAATGAACATGAAGAATAAACATTAAGAGTTTCTATTTTAACTAATACCCTTGAAAATAATACAAATATTTGTTGGTATTTTAAGTACTCTACTACTCACAAACTAACTTAGAGAATTTAACATTTAAAGGCATATTTAAAAGGGTATTTTAAGACATCATAAATAAACAAACTCAAGTGTACACTTTTAAAATATTTATTACAAAGGTTTTGTTCATACATAATAGTTCACTTTCATATGCTTAACTATACTCAAAGTCTACATAAAATGTATTTTAGTGCACTGTTTTTATCTTGGATCGCATGAATATAATATGATGAAAAAATAATAATAAATAATAATAACAGGTTGACAGGAATTACTTCTTAGATGTTAGAAATGTTTTATACTCATTAAGCAAACTGCTTTTGACAAAACCCCTTCAAAATCTTTACTTAATCCAGGATTTCCCCAGAATAACAAAACTGTTCAAATCCAACAGGTAAAGCGAACAACACAAAGCCGACTGCACCATGAAGCTGTGACTGTCGCTATAATTTCCCGGGGTGGCTTTTCAAGAGTTTTTATTTGGATGTCTTAACTAAGATTGTGCGAATGACAACAGTTATATAGGACTGTCCCACGAGCTATTGTGAGGAGAGTGGCCTTGTATTATGCAAATGCTGTCCTACTGTTGTCGGGTCTGAGCTTGTTTTTCCTTCCTTCATTAATGTCTTTGCCTGCCCCGTTTGTGTTTTTCTCGCTTTTTTTTTTGCCTCCTCTCCGGCCATGTCTTTTCTAATTAGCAGACTTAGGCATGCGAGAATCCCCGAAACTATCTGAGGGGAAAAACAAGGACGTGCCAACGTCGGACCACAAAGAGAGTGGAGGTGGAGGAATTTTCATTAGAAAGAAGCCTCCCGAGAGCTTAGACCCCACTGTGAGATCACAATGGCACAATGGACCGGCTGGCCGGGCTGCAGCTCCATAACTGAAAGTGTCAGTATGCCAAAAGGGCCAATGGAGACAGATAGCAGAATGGGGGAATACAGTAGAGCTTCCTGCGAGAAAGAGCACAGAGAAAAGTTCACCCTCCTCCAGTCTTACATCCCTAAAAAAAACGAAGGGCACTTGCCAGCCACTAGCCCCCTAAAACATCTCTTTCCAGTCCCGCGGGGGCCATGGGAGAGGTGCCGCGTCTTTCATCAATACCGCCTTGTTTTGGTGCGGCCTGGGTGAATGCATGCGCAGGCACGGCTGGCGAAGTTGAGCGACAGGGCTGGCCATACTGCTGCGGCTCGTTTCATATGGAAATAGAGGATGCAGAATGCAGTCAATTGCTTTTACAACTGACTTTGGCTCACACGGCCCAGACCGAATCCAGAGAAAAGAGCCGCTGGTACGCCTCGGCACCTCAGAATGGTCGGGGATTGGAAAGGAGGCAAACATTGAGTCAGGAAGCCCATTAAATAATTCTGATCCGCATCACCGACTTTTATGAAAATCAACTAGATTGACTATTCGATTTGGGAATGATCAGAACCCAATACATTTTTTAGAGATTTTTTTTTTTTTGAAGTAGA
This sequence comes from Triplophysa yarkandensis, assembly GCA_033220385.1. Taxonomy (NCBI): domain Eukaryota; kingdom Metazoa; phylum Chordata; class Actinopteri; order Cypriniformes; family Nemacheilidae; genus Triplophysa; species Triplophysa yarkandensis. The sequence goes on from CM065659.1 coordinate 2,345,578, forward strand.
AGGAACCTTTAGAGAAAAGTTCACTATCATGGACCAACATGCCCCGGAAGGCACTGAAAACAATTCAAAGTTTTCATAATGCCAAGTGTGTTCACTTAAAATACAGCAGCTTAAGAACTTAAACCGGAAAGGCATGTGAGAGCTTTAAACAGCACGTGAAGGGAAGAAAAACTTGAATTTGAGCATTTCATCACCAATGAAGACGTCATTCGTATGTTTGTAACAACTAACGTGCACCTTTATAACATTACAATCTTACCAAAGCTACAGATCATGACAACAAGATTTTGTGTTTGGGTGCTTTCATTGTTTATTCAGCCAAACTAAAATAAAAAATAAAAGTATTTATTTCCTTCATGTTGTCAAAACCTGTCTTAAAAAACTAATAAAAGTCTTTGGAATGTAATAATGAAGTTTGATTTCATGGCATGAAGGTACATAAGGAAAATAAATGTTTCATGCTTTTCTTCTGGGTGCACTGTCCCTTTAAGTTGCAGTATCTTTAGTATTTGAAGTATGAAAGTTTTACTTAAGTTATGAAAACATTAGTGACAGAACTTACACAAAGTTTTGTTACAGAAATTCTGAAAACTTTGAATTCAAAGTGTTTCCAAATGAAAGAAGAAATCAAAGATTCTTTCATTTCTTAAGTAATTAAACATTCTCATGCATCCTAAAAAATAACCCAATTATGGAACAACTTAAATGTTACTGATGTTAATCTTTATATTTTCAAAAATGCAAAAATATTCTACGGATGTGAGATCTTCCATTAAATCACTCCAATGTTTTACAGAGATATCAGCCACTATTAACCACTTTGGCTTCTAAAATCACACATTACAATATAACCATCAAACTAATAATGCATTAGATATAACTACTGAAAACACACTGAACTTATGAAATCCAACTGTTACTCAAAAGTAGGGCTGAGAAATTCCTTTTGGCCTCCAACAATTGTGAAAACCAAATAATCTAATAAATCAATTACTGTGATACATTCAGTTTCACAAGGCTTGTCTTTTACTTGTAATTATTGAAATATTATTTATTTGAACCTATTTATCTATGTCTTGTTTGGTCTATTTTGTAGCATTTATTGTTAGAAAATGTATAGATTGTAACAAATGTGTAATCGTGTTAAATATAATAATTATACCTTGATCAAAATCATTGTGAATATCATTTTTGTCATAATCGAGCAGCCCTGGCCAAAAGTCAATTCAAGAAGAACGCATTACACCTTAAAGATAACGCTGAGACCGTTCGAAAAAAGTCTTCAGGCAAATATCCCACGGATTCCCTCTCTTGGACTAGATGAGTCCTAACAGATCAGGAGGTGAATCACTGATCCAGATCTGATTGAGACTGCCGAAGCTCAATGATCTTTAGGATACGGCCTTTACCCGGGACTGCACCTGACACATCTGCTGAATATGACAGCAAGTGAAAGTGTCTTTTCAATTATTACAAGAAATGGCTAATACATGACCAGCGGTGGTAGGTCAATAAAGCGCGGTGCTGAAAAACAAGTTATGAAAAGCCAGCATCATCACATTTTCATAAAATGATTAACACACACATGAATGTAAATATTAATTTAGACACATAACAGTTAACAAATACCCTGGATAAAAGTGTCAAAACTGACCAAATATACGCCAACTCAGGCTTTTTCTAAATATCTGCAGGTTGAGCAACATAAAAAAGCGAGGTAATACGTAACGGATTCATATGAATATTACCATCCAAACGTACCTGTTCAAGACCTTTGACCCCACAACAAAAAAGTGAGTTAACCAAGTGCCCGAGGGGACCAACAGGAAGCCCGAGGATTAGAGAAAGTCACCTGTCGCCCTCCGCACAGACCCGTTTGGTTATTTCCTCCAAAACACATGCTGAACAAAGCTGGATTACAGGATCCCATTCCTGGCCTACATTTCTGAGCAGATCAATCAACGCTATAGCCCCGAACTTAAGCCGGATGCAAACATAACAGTGTGAACTCCTAAAACAATATGAAAGGATGCAAATGTAGATACTGTAAGTAAATCGTATGATGGTCAGACTTTCTAAGACGGAAAACGTGTATGATGCACTCACTTTATCGCCTCAACAAAGAAAACAAAGCTTTTAAGGAAGATGCAGAATACGCCGAGTGATTCACACTTTCCATACATTCTATTCTATTCTATTACAATGACCTATGTAAAGGACTTTCCTAATAAACACAAATGGTGTCGGTGAGCAGCAGATGCTCAGTTGTTCCTAACTTGATTCACATAAGAAGATTATTGACTAAGGGTTGGCTCAAAAGAAAGCAGATTACAATCCGAGAAGTCAGCATTTACATTTACATTTAGTCATTTAGCAGACGCTTTTATCCAAAGCGACTTACAATAGCATGGGACATATTTTTGCAGATAGTCAATGAATGAGTCATTTTCTCCATCAAGGAGATTGTTAAAGTCTTGTAACAGAATCTTGAGTTGAGTTTGCTTTGTGGCTGCAGCTCGAGATTGCCTTTAAGTCACATGCTCGTCTCCGTCGCCTAGCAACGGTTTGCAAAGCCCAAGCAAAAGTTCTCCAAGAGAACGTGAAGTGTGTGCGTCACGTCTGAGATGATACAAAGTAACACTGAATGTTTCAAACTTGTGACGTGTTGCGTCACACCTGCTGTGCAAAATACAGCCCATAATAATGATCACTGATTATTAACATTTACATTTACATTTAGTCATTTAGCAGACGCTTTTATCCAAAGCGACTTACAATAGTGGAGGAGACAATGAAGCGGTAAATAGCCGATACAACAATAGGTGAACAAGTGTTACAACAGTGATTATTAAAGGACAATAATCTCCTTTATTCATCTCTTCTTTTCAGCCACATAAATAACAATAAAGGCAACCAATAAACAGAGCAACACTTTATATTTGGATGCATAAATTAAAAAAAAATGATACAATAATAAACTTTCCTTCTATTGTTTTCTATTGTTTGTAAAGTCCACTTTAGTCTTTGGTGAGCCTGATAATAACATGTTGGAACATACCTTGAGAACCGCAGTGAAGAACCCAGAAAGTTGTGATGAGGAAGACTTGGATGTGCATGGTGTCGGCCGGTCCGGGCCCTCATGAAGCCGGGACAGATGGAGATGTTGGGCTGAGATGCAGTCTCTCTGACTCACTTGTCTCGAGCTGATGGGCGTGAACTAAAGGCTTAGACATGCCCCCCCCCCATCTCAGGATCCAATCCCCTGGATCCCAAAATCCTGTTGAGCTTAATGACACAATATGAGAAAACATCTCATTACTGATATTATTCAGCAGCTGATGACCTTGCACCATTCATCCTTCATTCACATTTACATTTACATTTAGTCATTTAGCAGACGCTTTTATCCAAAGCGACTTACAATAGTCGAGGAGACAATGAAGCGGTAAATAGCCGATACAACAATAGGTGAACAAGTGCTACAACAATGCTACCGAGTTACACAGAGAGAGAAGTTACAAAAAGTATTTATATACATTTTTTTATTTCTTGATAGAGTGAGTAGTTAGAAAAGAAGTGAGTTAGTGAGTTAGATGTAGCCGGAAAAGATGAGTTTTTAGGAGTTTTTTGAAGATAGAGACCGAGTCTGACAAGCTTTAATGGATAGTTTGATAAATGTTGGGTTTACACTTCTGTGAACACTAATGGGGATCAACACATGGACTTTGTGCTGGTTTGAGTGACAGCCGATGTTTCATTGGTGTAGAAATCATTTGAGTTAATGAAGAGAATTTGTCGCAATCTTTCCAAGTCTTCAATCCTTTGAAGGATTTGTTAAGGTCGTGCCGTTTATATTTTCTAAAACACAATTTATCAAATAGTGTACTTTAAAATAAATGTACTTTACAATGTGCTGATAAACGGATACGTGGAGCTTTTATCAAATCAAAGAAAACTCATTTTGGGAATACTTTGTGATTTTAATACTTATGACAAAAAGTAATTTAACACTTTACATTTTGGTTCAGGACAATTCAATGAAAATGTAAAACCTAACCATGATAATATCAAGATTTTAGTTTCTATTATATTTGTAGCATGGATGTCCCCATATGTCACCCGTATGAAGTCTCTCTCGTATAATTTTATTTTATTTTTATAAAATAAAGTAAGGGCTATTTTAAGGATTGGCACACTATATTTTACTCATAAACAGATCCATGAAAATAAAAATATAACAATTATATTACATTCTATAAAGACGTAACCATCGGTCATCTGTTGGATATTTTTGATTCTGTTTTATACATTTTAATTCGAATAAACTTTAGTGTTGTCTCCCAAAATTGGTGTCCTCATTTATCCCATCCATAACACAGATTAATTTACATTAAAAAAAAGAAAAGCTTTGCGTAGATTGATATTCGTCTGGTTTTGTAAACACCATCAATAAGGTTTTTTGTATAATACAAATAATTGTTTCAGTTTACGGGTCACGACTATTGTAAGTCGCTTTGGATAAAAGCGTCTGCTAAATGACTAAATGTAATGTAATGTAATGTAATGTATATTCTAAGAGTGTTTTTATGTCACGTCCATAACGGGCCTTACATGCATTTTAAACTCCTAAAGCTGAATTTATTTTGTTACGGAGTTTCTGAATCGGTTTGAAATTCAATAAAACGCAAGACAAAGCCGCAGAGTCTGAGCTTCTCCCAGCACAACACAAGTTCAAGTTTTCAATGCTGACACAAGTGAATGAAGGTCAGTCTGCTATTGTACATGCGGGTCATGGTTTTTAACACGTTACTCGAGGTCACCGGGTGTTCATAAAGAGTCACTCATTCCCCTCACACGTTTAATACTTTACTAATAAGATATTATATCACATCTGTGCTTAATAAACCACACAGAGCCATCAGTGACCATTTACATGAAGAGCAGTGTGTACACGTGTTAAACACGTGTGATGTTTACTTGTGTGTGTATTACAGGCGCTCTTAAACTGACACAGATCAGTGCTGACATCTAGCGGTCAGACGCGGAACAGCACTTCCATCTCTGAGCTCGAGCAGTGTTGTGTGTGTTGTGTGTTGTGTGTGTTGTGTGTGTTGTTGTGTGTTTTGTGTGTGGTGTTGTGTGTTGTGTGTGTTTTGTGTGGTGTTGTGTGTTTTGTGTGTTGTCTGTGTTGTTGTGTGTTTTGTGTGTGTTGTTGTGTGTTGTGTGTGTATTACAGGCGCTTTTAAACTGACACAGATCAGTGCTGACATCTGGCGGTCAGACGCGGAACAGCACTTCCATCTCTGAGCTCGAGCAGTGTTGTGTGTGTTGTGTGTTGTGTGTGTTGTGTGTGTTGTTGTGTGTTTTGTGTGTGGTGTTGTGTGTTGTGTGTGTTTTGTGTGGTGTTGTGTGTTTTGTGTGTTGTTGTGTGTGTTGTGTGTGTTCTGTGTGTTGTTGTGTGTTTTGTGTGTTGTTGTGTGTGTTGTTGTGTGTTTTGTAAGTCTGTGTGTTGTGTGTGTTGTTGTGTGTTTTGTATGTCTGTGTGTTGTTGTGTTTTGTGTGTGTTGTTGTGTGTTTTGTATGTCTGTGTGTTGTTGTGTGTTTTGTATGTCTGTGTGTTGTTGTGTGTGTTGTTGTGTGTTTTGTATGTCTGTGTGTTGTTGTGTTTTGTGTGTGTTGTTGTGTGTTTTTTATGTCTGTGTGTTGTTGTGTGTTTTGTATGTCTGTGTGATGTTGTGTGTTTTGTGTGTTGTTGTGTGTGTTGTTGTGTGTTTTGTAAGTCTGTGTGTTGTGTGTGTTGTTGTGTGTTTTGTATGTCTGTGTGTTGTTGTGTTTTGTGTGTGTTGTTGTGTGTTTTTTATGTCTGTGTGTTGTTGTGTGTTTTGTATGTCTGTGTGTTGTTGTGTGTGTTGTTGTGTGTTTTGTATGTCTGTGTGTTGTTGTGTGTTTTGTGTGTTGTTGTGTGTGTTGTTGTGTGTTTTGAATGTCTGTGTGTTGTTGTGTGTTTTGTATGTCTGTGTGTTGTTGTGTGTGTTGTTGTGTGTTTTGTATGTCTGTGTGATGTTGTGTGTTTTGTGTGTTGTTGTGTGTTTTGTAAGTCTGTGTGTTGTGTGTGTTGTTGTGTGTTTTGTATGTCTGTGTGTTGTTGTGTTTTGTGTGTGTTGTGTGTTTTTTATGTCTGTGTGTTGTTGTGTGTTTTGTAAGTCTGTGTGTTGTGTGTGTTGTTGTGTGTTTTGTATGTCTGTGTGTTGTTGTGTTTTGTGTGTGTTGTGCGTTTTTTATGTCTGTGTGTTGTTGTGTGTTTTGTAAGTCTGTGTGTTGTGTGTGTTGTTGTGTGTTTTGTATGTCTGTGTGTTGTTGTGTGTTTTGTGTGTTGTTGTGTGTTTTGTATGTCTGTGTGTTGTTGTGTGTTTTGTGTGTTGTTGTGTGTTTTGTATGTCTGTGTGTTGTTGTGTGTTTTGTGTGTTGTTGTGTGTTTTGTATGTCTGTGTGTTGTTGTGTGTTTTGTGTGTTGTTGTGTGTTTTGTATGTCTGTGTGTTGTTGTGTGTTTTGTGTGGTGTTGTGTGTTTTGTGTGTTGTGTGTGTTGTTGTGTGTTTTGAATGTCTGTGTGTTGTGTGTGTTGTTGTGTGTGTTGTGTGTGTTGTTGTGTGTTTTGAATGTCTGTGTGTTGTGTGTGTTGTTGTGTGTTGTTGTGTGTTGTTTTGTGTTTTGTGTGTTGTTTTGTGTGTTTTGTGTGTTGTTGTGTGTTTTGTGTGTGGTGTTGTGTGTGTGGTGTTGTGTGTTGTGTGTGTTTTGTGTGGTGTTGTGTGTTTTGTGTGTTGTCTGTGTTGTTGTGTGTTTTGTGTGTGGTGTTGTGTGTTGTGTGTGTTTTGTGTGGTGTTGTGTGTTTTGTGTGTTGTCTGTGTTGTTGTGTGTTTTGTGTGTGGTGTTGTGTGTTTTGTGTGTTGTCTGTGTTGTTGTGTGTTTTGTGTGTGGTGTTGTGTGTTTTGTGTGTTCTGTGTGTTGTTGTGTGTTTTGTGTGTTGTTTTGTGTGTTGTTGTGTGTTCTGTGTGTTGTTGTGTGTTATTGTGTGTTTTGTGTGTTGTTGTGTGTGTTGTTGTGTGTTGTTGTGTGTTGTTTTGTGTTTTGTGTGTTGTTTTGTGTGTTTTGTGTGTTGTTTTGTGTGTTGTTGTGTGTTGTTGTGTGTTATTGTGTGTTTTGTGTGTTGTTTTGTGTGTTGTTTTGTGTTGTTTTGTGTGTTGTTGTGTGTTATTGTGTGTTTTCTGTGTGTTTTGTATGTTCTGTGTGTTGTTTTGTGTTGTTGTGTGTTTTGTGTGTTGTTTTGTGTGTTGTGTGTTTATTACAGGCGCTCTTAAACTGACACAGATCAGTGCTGACATCTAGCGGTCAGACCCGGAACAGCACTTCCATCTCTGAGCTCGGGCAGTGTTGTGTGTGGTGTTGTGTGTGTTGTTGTGTGTTTTGTGTGTTTTGTGTGTTGTGTGTGTTGTGTGTGCTGTTGTGTGTGTTGTTGTGTGTTCTGTGTGTTGTCTGTGTTGTGTGTGCTGTTGTGTGTGTTGTTGTTGTGTGTTTTGTGTGTGGTGTTGTGTGTTTTGTGTGTTGTGTGTGTTCTGTGTTGTTGTGTGTGTTGTGTGTGGTGTTGTGTGTTTTGTGTGTGGTGTTGTGTGTTGTGTGTGTTTTGTGTGGTGTTGTGTGTTTTGTGTGTTGTCTGTGTTGTTGTGTGTTTTGTGTGTGGTGTTGTGTGTGTGGTGTTGTGTGTTGTGTGTGTTTTGTGTGGTGTTGTGTGTTTTGTGTGTTGTTGTGTGTTTTGTGTGTGGTGTGTGTTTTGTGTGGTGTTGTGTGTTTTGTGTGTTGTCTGTGTTGTTGTGTGTTTTGTGTATGGTGTTGTGTGTTTTGTGTGTGGTGTTGTGTGTTGTGTGTGTTTTGTGTGGTGTTGTGTGTTTTGTGTGTTGTCTGTGTTGTTGTGTGTTTTGTGTGTGGTGTTGTGTTTGGTGTTGTGTGTGTTTTGTGTGGTGTTGTGTGTTTTGTGTGTTGTCTGTGTTGTTGTGTGTTTTGTGTGTGGTGTTGTGTGTTTTGTGTGTGGTGTTGTGTGTGTTTTGTGTGGTGTTGTGTGTTTTGTGTGTTGTGTGTGGTGTTGTGTGGTGTTGTGTGTTGTGTGTGTTTTGTGTGGTGTTGTGTGTTTTGTGTGTTGTCTGTGTTGTTGTGTGTTTTGTGTGTGGTGTTGTGTGTTTTGTGTGTTGTTGTGTGTTGTTGTGTGTTTTGTGTGTGTTGTTGTGTGTTGTGTGTGTATTACAGGCGCTTTTAAACTGACACAGATCAGTGCTGACATCTAGCGGTCAGACGCGGAACAGCACTTCCATCTCTGAGCTCGAGCAGTGTTGTGTGTGTTGTGTGTTGTGTGTGTTGTCTGTGTTGTGTGTGCTGTTGTGTGTGTTGTGTGTTGTTGTGTGTTTTGTGTGTGGTGTTGTGTGTTTTGTGTGTGGTGTTGTGTGTTTTGTGTGTTTTGTGTGGTGTTGTGTGTTTTGTGTGTTGTCTGTGTTGTTGTGTGTGTTGTGTGTGGTGTTGTGTGTTTTGTGTGTGGTGTTGTGTGTTGTGTGTGTTTTGTGTGGTGTTGTGTGTTTTGTGTGTTGTCTGTGTTGTTGTGTGTTTTGTGTGTGGTGTTGTGTGTGTGGTGTTGTGTGTTGTGTGTGTTTTGTGTGGTGTTGTGTGTTTTGTGTGTTGTTGTGTGTTTTGTGTGTGGTGTGTGTTTTGTGTGGTGTTGTGTGTTTTGTGTGTTGTCTGTGTTGTTGTGTGTTTTGTGTATGGTGTTGTGTGTTTTGTGTGTGGTGTTGTGTGTTGTGTGTGTTTTGTGTGGTGTTGTGTGTTTTGTGTGTTGTCTGTGTTGTTGTGTGTTTTGTGTGTGGTGTTGTGTTTGGTGTTGTGTGTGTTTTGTGTGGTGTTGTGTGTTTTGTGTGTTGTCTGTGTTGTTGTGTGTTTTGTGTGTGGTGTTGTGTGTTTTGTGTGTGGTGTTGTGTGTGTTTTGTGTGGTGTTGTGTGTTTTGTGTGTTGTGTGTGGTGTTGTGTGTTTTGTGTGTGGTGTTGTGTGTTGTGTGTGTTTTGTGTGGTGTTGTGTGTTTTGTGTGTTGTCTGTGTTGTTGTGTGTTTTGTGTGTGGTGTTGTGTGTTTTGTGTGTTGTTGTGTGTTGTTGTGTGTTTTGTGTGTGTTGTTGTGTGTTGTGTGTGTATTACAGGCGCTTTTAAACTGACACAGATCAGTGCTGACATCTAGCGGTCAGACGCGGAACAGCACTTCCATCTCTGAGCTCGAGCAGTGTTGTGTGTGTTGTGTGTTGTGTGTGTTGTCTGTGTTGTGTGTGCTGTTGTGTGTGTTGTGTGTTGTTGTGTGTTTTGTGTGTGGTGTTGTGTGTTTTGTGTGTGGTGTTGTGTGTTTTGTGTGTTTTGTGTGGTGTTGTGTGTTTTGTGTGTTGTCTGTGTTGTTGTGTGTGTTGTGTGTGGTGTTGTGTGTTTTGTGTGTGGTGTTGTGTGTTGTGTGTGTTTTGTGTGGTGTTGTGTGTTTTGTGTGTTGTCTGTGTTGTTGTGTGTTTTGTGTGTGGTGTTGTGTGTGTGGTGTTGTGTGTTGTGTGTGTTTTGTGTGGTGTTGTGTGTTTTGTGTGTTGTTGTGTGTTTTGTGTGTGGTGTGTGTTTTGTGTGGTGTTGTGTGTTTTGTGTGTTGTCTGTGTTGTTGTGTGTTTTGTGTATGGTGTTGTGTGTTTTGTGTGTGGTGTTGTGTGTTGTGTGTGTTTTGTGTGGTGTTGTGTGTTTTGTGTGTTGTCTGTGTTGTTGTGTGTTTTGTGTGTGGTGTTGTGTTTGGTGTTGTGTGTGTTTTGTGTGGTGTTGTGTGTTTTGTGTGTTGTCTGTGTTGTTGTGTGTTTTGTGTGTGGTGTTGTGTGTTTTGTGTGTGGTGTTGTGTGTGTTTTGTGTGGTGTTGTGTGTTTTGTGTGTTGTGTGTGGTGTTGTGTGTTTTGTGTGGTGTTGTGTGTTTTGTGTGTTGTCTGTGTTGTTGTGTGTTTTGTGTGTGGTGTTGTGTGTTTTGTGTGTTGTTGTGTGTTGTTGTGTGTTTTGTGTGTGTTGTTGTGTGTTGTGTGTGTATTACAGGCGCTTTTAAACTGACACAGATCAGTGCTGACATCTGGCGGTCAGACGCGGAACAGCACTTCCATCTCTGAGCTCGAGCAGTGTTGTGTGTGTTGTGTGTTGTGTGTGTTGTCTGTGTTGTGTGTGCTGTTGTGTGTGTTGTGTGTTGTTGTGTGTTTTGTGTGTGGTGTTGTGTGTTTTGTGTGTGGTGTTGTGTGTTTTGTGTGTGGTGTTGTGTGTTGTTGTGTGTTTTGTGTGTGGTGTTGTGTGTTTTGTGTGTGGTGTTGTGTGTTTTGTGTGTGGTGTTGTGTGTTGTTGTGTGTTTATTACAGGCGCTTTTTAACTGACACAGATCAGTGCTGACATCTAGCGGTCAGACCCGGAACAGCACTTCCATCTCTGAGCTCGGGCAGTGTTGTGTGTGTTGTGTGTTTTGTATGTCTGTGTGATGTTGTGTGTTGTTGTGTGTTTTGAATGTCTGTGTGTTGTTGTGTGTTGTGTGTTTATTACAGGCGCTTTTAAACTGACACAGATCAGTGCTGACATCTGGCGGTCAGACGCGGAACAGCACTTCCATCTCTGAGCTCGGGCAGAAAACACACAAATCGACAGACTGCGCGTTTATTCTGCGTCTTCATCGAACTGTAAAAAACATTTTAACTGAGGAGCAACCGGAACCGGCGAAATAACGCCGAATAACCGCGAATCTAAGCGTGTTAACGCACTGTTGCCAGGGGCAACCGCAGAAAGTTTCTCCCTGTCTGTCGTTATAAGCGCCGGAATCACTGCGGCTCACCGCCGACGAGACAACAGCAGCAGAAGATATTTATAAAAATGTCTCACAACAACCATCAAGATCTGAAATCTATGATCAAAGACACTAAACAGGTCAGATGTTGTGTGTTGTGTATATCCATCAGAAAGTGTGTTGTGTTGTTGTGTGTGTTGTTGTGTGTTTTTGTGTGTCTTGTGTGTTTTGTGTGTTGTGTGTGTTTTGTGTGTTTTTGTGTGTCTTGTGTGTTTTGTGTGTTGTTGTGTGTTGTGTGTGTTTTGTGTGTTTTTGTGTGTCTTGTGTGTTTTGTATGTTGTTGTGTGGTTTTGTGTGTCTTGTGTGTTTTTGTGTGTTTTGTGTGTTTTTGTGTGTTTTTGTGTGTTTTTGTGTGTTTTGTGTTGTTGTGTGTTTTGTGTGTTGTTTTGTGTGTTGTGTGTGTTTTGTGTTGTTGTGTGTTTTGTGTGCTGTTGTGTGTTTTTATGTGTTTTGTGTGTTGTTGTGTTTTGTGTGTTGTTGTGTGTTGTGTGTTTTGTGTGTTGTTGTGTGTTGTTGAGTGTTGTGTGTGTTTTGTGTGTTGTTGTGTGTTTTGTGTGCTGTTGTGTGTTTTTATGTGTTTTGTTTGTTGTTGTGTGTTTTGTGTGCTGTTGTGTGTTTTTATGTGTGTTGTTGTGTTTTGTGTGTTGTTGTGTGTTGTGTTTGCTGTTGTGTGTTTTTATGTGTTTTGTGTGTTGTTGAGTGTTGTTGTGTGTTGTTGAGTGTTGTGTGTGTTTTGTTTGTTGTTGTGTGTTTTGTGTGCTGTTGTGTGTTTTTATGTGTTTTGTGTGTTGTTGAGTGTTGTTGTGTGTTGTTGAGTGTTGTGTGTGTTTTGTGTGTTGTTGTGTGTTTTGTGTGCTGTTGTGTGTTTTTATGTGTTTTGTTTGTTGTTGTGTGTTTTTGTGTGTTTTGTGTGTTGTGTGTTTTGTTGTGTGTTCTGTGTGTTCTGTGTGTTGTTGAGTGTTGTTGTGTGTTGTTGTGTGTTTTGAGTGTTTTTGTGTGTTTTGTGTGTTGTTGTGTGTTTTGTGTGTTGTTGTGTGTTTTGTGTGTTGTTGTGTGTTTTTGTGTGTTGTTGTGTGTCGCTTTCACACTGGTTCCGGTTTATATGTGGAGTGAAATCGGATCGGGATTCGGAACACATGTTATAACGCAGCAACTGAAGTCACATTTTAATTAAAAAATGTTTTTTATACACAACGCAAATTTTCCAAATTCTATTATTGTAGATAAATAAATTAAATAGTTTAATTTGTAAATACATTCTGGTCAAAGTTAACACAATCACACCAGCCACAGGATCTAAGTTATTGGTTTTAATCCAATTTTACTTTAAAACATTTTATATTTAATTTAGAGGTATTTTTATTTTACTTGATTAAGGAACATTATAGATATTAGAATAAACTCACTAAATGTGAAGCGTTTTGTTAACGTGTCAAAAAAATTAAATTTACAACACAAAAAGAGCTTTTTATAACAGAAAACTTAAATTAGCTGAAATATATGACAGAATTATGGCAGTTTTTCACATTTATTGATCTTTTCCCTGAGAGGCGCCACTGACCTGTCAATCACATGTGATGACGACAGTTCCACAGCTTAAAAAACACTTTTTTACATGAGTGTAAAGTTAAGTGTTATGTCAGTTTCGTTTTTTATTTATTATAATGCTGATAAAGTTTAGTCTGACGTCCAGACGTCTTTAAAGTGAGTTCTTTAAACTCAACTTTTATACAACATTACGTTTGGTTCTCGAATCTGATGAGAGCCATTTGATATTTGACCAGACACGTCACAGGATCTCTGATGGTATTACCCTGTCACTCAACACAGACACACAAACACAGAGAACGAGTTTACACAGACACACAAACACGGGGAACGAGTTTACACAGACACACAAACACAGGGAATGAGTTTACACAGACACACAAACACGGGGAACGAGTTTACACAGACACACAAACACAGGGAATGAGTTTACACAGACACACAAACACAGGGAACGAGTTTACACAGACACACAAACACAGGGAATGAGTTTACACAAACACAGGGAACGAGTTTACACAGACACACAAACACGGGGAACGAGTTTACACAGACACACAAACACAGGGAATGAGTTTACACAAACACAGAGAACGAGTTTACACAGACACACAAACACGGGGAACGAGTTTACAGAGACACACAAACAAGGGGAACGAGTTTACACAGACACACAAACACAGGGAATGAGTTTACACAAACACAGGGAACGAGTTTACACAGACACACAAACACGGGGAACGAGTTTACACAGACACACAAACACAGGGAATGAGTTTACACAAACACAGGGAACGAGTTTACACAGACACACAAACACAGGAATGAGTTTACACAGACACACACAAACACAGGGAATGAGTTTACAAAGACACACACAAACACAGGGAACGAGCTTACACAGACACACAATCACAGGGAACGATTTTACACAGTCACACAAACATAGGGAATGAGTTAACACAGATACACAAACACAGGGAATGAGTTTACACAGACACACAAACACAGGAACGATTTTTCACAGTCACACAAACATAGGGAATGAGTTAACACAGATACAAAAACACAGGGAATGAGTTTACACAGTCACAAAAACACAGGGAACGATTTTACACAGATACACAAACACAGGGAATGAGTTTACACAGTTACACAAACACAGGGAACGAGTTTACACAGACACACAAGCGCAGGGAAAGAGTTTACACAGACACACAAACACAGAGACTGAGTTAACACAGACACACAAACACTGAGAATGAGTTTACACAGACACACAAACACAGGGAATGAGTTTACACAGACACACAAACACAGGGAATGAGTTTACACAGTTACACGAACACAGGGAATGAGTTTACACAGTTACACAAACACAGAGAATGAGTTTACACAGTTACACAAACACAGAGAATGAGTTTACACAGACACACAAACACAGGGAATGAGTTTACACAGACACACACGAACACAGGGAATGAGTTTACACAGACACACAAACACAGGGAATGAGTTTACACAGTTACACAAACACAGGGAATGAGTTTACACAGTTACACGAACACAGGGAATGAGTTTACACAGACACACAAACACAGGGAATGAGTTTACACAGACACACACGAACACAGGGAATGAGTTTACACAGACACACAAACACAGGGAATGAGTTTACACAGACACACAAACACAGGGAATGAGTTTACACAGACACACAAACACAGGGAATGAGTTTACACAGACACACACGAACACAGGGAATGAGTTTACACAGACACACAAACACAGGGAATGAGTTTACACAGACACACAAACACAGGGAATGAGTTTACACAGACACACAAACACAGGGAATGAGTTTACACAGTTACACAAACACAGGGAAGGAGTTTACACAGACACACAAACACAGGAACGATTTTTCACAGTCACACAAACATAGGGAATGAGTTAACACAGATACAAAAACACAGGGAATGAGTTTACACAGTCACAAAAACACAGGGAACGATTTTACACAGATACACAAACACAGGGAATGAGTTTACACAGTTACACAAACACAGGGAAAGAGTTTACACAGTTACACAAACACAGGGAAGGAGTTTACACAGTTACAAAAACACAGGGAATGAGTTTACACAAACACACAAACACGGGGAACGAGTTTACACAGACACACAAAGACTGGGAACGAGTTTACACAGACACACAAACACAGGGAACGAGTTAACACAGACACACAAACACAGGAAAGAGTTTACACAGACACACAAAAACAGGGAACGAGTTTACACAGACACACAAACACAGGGAATGAGTTTACACAGACACACACGAACACAGGGAATGAGTTTACACAGACACACAAACACAGGGAATGAGTTTACACAGTTACAAAAACACAGGGAATGAGTTTACACAGACACACAAACACAGAGAATGAGTTAACACAGACACACAAACACAGAGAATGAGTTAACACAGACACACAAACACAGAGACTGAGTTAACACAGACACACAAACACAGAGAATGAGTTTACACAGACACACAAACACAGGGAATGAGTTTACACAGACACACAAACACAGGGAATGAGTTTACACAGTTACACGAACACAGGGAATGAGTTTACACAGTTACACAAACACAGAGAATGAGTTTACACAGTTACACAAACACAGAGAATGAGTTTACACAGACACACAAACACAGGGAATGAGTTTACACAGACACACACGAACACAGGGAATGAGTTTACACAGACACACAAACACAGGGAATGAGTTTACACAGTTACACAAACACAGGGAATGAGTTTACACAGTTACACGAACACAGGGAATGAGTTTACACAGACACACAAACACAGGGAATGAGTTTACACAGACACACACGAACACAGGGAATGAGTTTACACAGACACACAAACACAGGGAATGAGTTTACACAGACACACAAACACAGGGAATGAGTTTACACAGACACACAAACACAGGGAATGAGTTTACACAGACACACACGAACACAGGGAATGAGTTTACACAGACACACAAACACAGGGAATGAGTTTACACAGACACACAAACACAGGGAATGAGTTTACACAGACACACAAACACAGGGAATGAGTTTACACAGACACACACGAACACAGGGAATGAGTTTACACAGACACACAAACACAGGGAATGAGTTTACACAGACACACACGAACACAGGGAATGAGTTTACACAGACACACACGAACACAGGGAATGAGTTTACACAGACACACACGAACACAGGGAATGAGTTTACACAGTTACACAAACACAGAGAATGAGTTTACACAGACACACACAAACACGGGGAATGAGTTTACAGAAGTGCTTTACATGACAGAAATTCTTGTGTTAATTTGTATCGAACAAAAGCCTACTGTGCTTCAAGTACAATCCAATGTCTGTAACATCATTATTATGAAAACACAACATTTATAAAGTGTGTTCTTATTCCAGTTGGATTTCTTCGTGTATTCATATGTTTAATTGGTTTCAATTCCCCAGCATCAATCCAATAAAACCCAACACGTTATCTGTAGAGACCATTATAGTTTACAGTAAAAGAAATACAATATCTATCATAACTTTTACCATAACATTGATTTTTATGATAGTGTTTTTCTTTGCAGATTAAGCAGCATTTTTCTTTTACTATGGCAAGAAGTCATTTTTATTAATTTAATCCAACACTGAAATTCCTCTTAATCCATTTTCTTCTTAGACATGTTTGAAATTAGCAAAAATGAATGTGCTGACTGTCTTTTCTGCTTTTTTTTAATTCTTCTTCTAAAAGGATATGGAAGATGTCCACAAAGCCCTAGAAAAGCTCCGAAGCCTGTCCCAGGACGACCGAACGGAGACTGAAGTTCTGCGCTCGAGAATCGACGAGCAGTCTTCTCTGATTAGCATCCTGAAACACAGAGCGGACGAAATGCTTCAGCGCTGTCAGGCTCTGGAAAAGATCAACACTGAGCTGGAGAACCTGAGAGCTGACGTGCAGGAGGAACTGGAGAACGAGAGGAAAAAATCTGAGCTTCTGGAACAGAGATTCATGGATCTGGCCGCCAACCACAGAGAACTGATCAACTTCAAAAATGAATACAAAAGCCAAAATGCCAAGCTGGTGAAAGAGAACGAGAGACTTACAGAGGAACACGAAAAGCTTTTCAGCAAAGAGCTCCAGGAGAAAGAAGAGACCATCCTCAAACTGACCCAGGAGCTCAAAGACTTGGCGGAACAACATAAGAGATTAGAAACCGAGTATCAGTAAGCAAACATTTCTCTATAAAGTGAAACTCATTCATTGTATTTTTGGTTTTTGCTCAATAATCTCTCTGATCTCAACAGGGAGAAAACAACAGGTTTCCAGACTAAACTGAAGGAACTGATCAATCTCCATGAAATAAAAGAAGCTTCGCTGAAAAATGAATTAAACGACACACAGAAACAACTCAAGAGTGCTGTGGAGATGTTTGTGGGTACGAGACGCTTCACTAACATCAGTCAACACCAATCCAGTAGCATTCATGATGGCATTAACTGTCAAGTCAACTTTCTTTAAGTACTGTTTGTATTTTTCACTGTTTTCCTTTACATGAAACATTTGTTAAAAAAAAATCACAGCACACACAAACAGGCAAAAAAATCAAAAGAAACACAAGTTATATATTATGCAGGCTATACAGTCATATATTTTTTTCTGTATCATTTTGGGTACAGACACGGTCTCCATCAATCTTATTGAAGTACTATTTAAGTCCGAGTAGGAGGTATGTAATGGACTTTGGTTAAAATTAACAATAGTTTTTTACCTGCTGTGAATTTGGTTTAACAGAGCTCGATCTCAAGCTCAGACAAAGTCAAGAAAAAGAAGCTACAAGAGAAACAGAGACTCAAGCAAAACTGGAAAAACTGACAGAAGAGAAGAGCGAACTCATCGATCTCTCAGTACAACGAGGGAAAATTATACAGGTAACTTAATAACTGAGATGTTTCTCTCATATTTATATTTGATATAAAGTAGTTGCACTATATTTTTCTATTACAGAGTTTTTATTTGTATTAAAAGTACAACAATGTCTTACAGGACAAACAAGCAGAAATTGAAGAGTTGGAGGACAAGAGACTGGACGCTGATAATAGAAGATTGGAGGCAGAACACAGGTACAGTATGAATCTAAAATATATTCTACTTTATTATCATTTAACACAGATTACTACTACAGACCTAAAGGAATTCAGTTAAAGACGAAGTATCACGCTTTCATGCATGTTGAAATGTCATGTTTTACCTTATCCATTCATTGAAACCCAAGGACATTTGTGTTCAATAGACTTCCCCTATGAAGCTAAAGACTTAGGAGAGTTTCTTTTGTGACAGTTTAACCAAAAATAAAATGTTGACAAAATTAAATCAGCCCCTTCTCAAGTCACACATGTGATTCTTCTGCAATAGTCAGAAAGAAATACAACCCCAAATCAGAAAAAGTTAGGACGGTATGGAAACGCAAATAAAATAGTGATTTCTAAATTTAGTTTGGACTCGTTGCTGGTAACTGTCTGGATGATCCTTTTCTTCTTTGGTCCATTCCTCCCAAAAAAGACCCGTAAAACTGATTGATCTGAACACAGTACACGTTTCCGCTATGTGATAGTCTATCCCAGATGCCTCCGAGACCAGAGAAGTCGACGGTGTTTCTGGACACTGTTAACATCGGCCTTCCTTTTGGCACAGTACAGTTTTAACTGGCATTTGTGGATGGTACTACGTATTGTGGTATGTGACAAAGGCTTGCCAATGTAGTCCTCTGCCAATGTGGTGATATCGCTTATAGATGAATGATGATTCTTGATGCAGTGCCGCCTGAGGGATCCGAGAACACGGATGTTCAGCTTAGGCTTGCGCCCTTGTCCTTTACGCACTGAAATTCCTCCAGATTCCTTGAATCTTTTATTCATGTTATGCACTGTTTAATGTGAAATATCCAAATCTCTGCCTATCTTTCTATAAGGAATATTGTTTTTAATCAGTTCAAGTATTTTCTCACGTATTTGTTGACAAACTGGCGATCCTCGGCCTATCTTTGTCGCTAAAGGATTAGACATTTCTTGGATGCTCCTTTTGTACCAAATCATAATTATAATCGCCTGTTGACATCACCTGTTTCGAATCACATCATTATTTTACCTCATTACTAGCCCTAAATTGCTCCTGTCCCAACTTTTTAAAAATGTGTTGCAGGTCTGAATGACAGGAAAGGATGCAGATTTACAAATGACATGAAGTTCACCAGACAAAACATTATAATATTATATAATATTTTGTGTTCATATTGTCTGCAATGAAATAAAGTCAAAGAAAATGTAGAAATCACTACTTTTCCCACTGTCTCAACTTTTTCTGATTTGGGGTTGTAAAAGTCAAAGAAGTCAAAGAAGATATTTTGAAGAAATGTATATTTATAGAAGTGTATGTTTAAAGAATTGTATATTTAGAGTTTTTGTGGGTTGAACTCTTTTCAGGTTTGAAAGGGAAGCAGCGGCCGTGAACAGCGACTTAAAGGTGCAGGAGGTGCAGAACGCCCTTGAGAGGGCAGAGTTGACATGCCATGAGCTGAAGAAGGTCTGTTGAATTTCTGTAGGATCTGAAACATCCTGTGTGTTTATTGGACTCTGTGTCTCAATAGCATCTCAATGTTTTAATCACATTTTTAGGAGTTTGAGGCATATAAAAAGCACAGCAATGAACTGCTTGAAAAGGAGAAGGAATTAAACCGCAAACTGCGTCACATGATCCTCTAAATCTTCCATCCAGTCATTTCATTAAATCCTGCCAGCTCTTCACATCGGGTAGTGATAAATGAGTTCATATATTCATGATCACATACATAAACTAGAAGACTATATTAAGAATTTTCTCAGCAGAATGTCTTCCATCAGTAGATGGCAGTAAAACATACTTCTGTAGCAAAGGTTTTGCAGGTTTGTAAATGGACTTCTTTTAGAAATAAATACTTCACCTGAAAATGACTATTCTCTTTTAATTAGTCGTTCTCATGCTATCCCAGATATGATATCCTTTCTTCAATTATCTACAAACAAATATGTTTATTTTTAAAAGCAGTTATTTCTGCATTCCATCAAGTGACACACAAGGACCAAGGGTTTTGTCACAAGTTAAGAAGACATCCATACATGTATTATTCATGAGGTGTATATTCTGTGAAAGCTGTATAATTTAGTTTTCAATGATATATGGTTTGTAGGTTAGGACAATATCCCGCACAATTCGAAAATCTGGAGTCTGAGAACGCAAACAAATCATAATATAAAGAATCATAAATGAAATCTTTAGCAATGTATATTTTGAATGAAGGGGATTAATGAACACTCTTAATGCTGTCATGATGTTGTGTAGAGAAGAACCAGGAAATTTAGCTTTTTCAAAAGTTAGTTTTTATAAACTTGCGTTAGAATTTACTAAAGATATTCAGGGGACATTATCTTTATTTAATGTCCTTATGTTTTTTTTGTCATAAAAGAAAAATGTATACAATATTATTGACTATTGACAAATATACCCTCACTCATGACTGGTTTTGTGGTCCACGGTGACTTTGATGGATTTTTGCCATGTTGAGTCCGTTATTAAAAAAAACCCTGTTTAGTTTATTTTTCCTGAATTGCTATTTAATAATATAAAGATAATTTATAGGCATCAAAATCACATTTTCTGTTAATTATTGTGGGAACCTTGGTATTTCTCCCACATGGCAAATTCAATAATTTTTTGCTTTATTTGTCCAAAATAGAAAGATGACAAACTAGTCAAAATTAGAAAAAATATTTTTATGGAGATTGAATACAGAAAAGAAACCGTTGAAATACATAATTTGCATGATAAAGATTATTACAAGGTAAATAATTTTCTGCAGATGTGTATCTGGGATAGAATAAGCATGAGTACATTTTCATTTTGCTGTGAAAAATTTATGTTGATGTTCATTTGTGTAGCTGATATGTGAGTCTTTAAATTGAAATTCTTCACATATCTTTAGTGTGGTTTGGTGGTGGTAGGAACATCTGTCATCCGTATGCAATAAATTAGACTGTTGTGAATGTAGCCTAGATAAACTGTAGAACTTTTGCATTTAAAATTTAGAACTCTTTCTCACTAGCACTTTAGCAAACCCTTTCCAGATAAGCTCAATTAGTGTCTGTACTGTACTTATCTGATCATCGGCATACAGGAAAATTACAGTATTTCCCAAACGTTTGACATTTGTAAAGTTGAGTTTCAGAGCTGTAGTGTCTCTAGTAATTTTAGTGTCATTCCTGGAGTAATATGTGGGCAGGTTGTTCGAGTAATTGTATAGTGGTCATCTGGTCCATATGTGTATATGTTTTATAGAAAAGAACAGCTGGACACACTTTCATCCCTCATGTTAGCTGCCACGTTACTGTAGTTTACACATTTTCATCAGTTCATGTGTGATTATGTCACATTTGAAAATATCCATTTAAGCTTTTTCTCGTATGTCTGTACCTGTCAGGACCTGAGATCATTATCTGCTTGATGTCAGGTCAAGTATGTCCTTATATCATTTGTCAGAACGTCTTGAAAATTGTAGCCGAATCCTTGCACGTTTGTTTCGTGGTTTCATTTTACCAAGTCAAGGCAAGTTTGCGTTCGTGCCATAAGTGACCAGCGCACATGCCCTTTAATTGCATTTGACCTCCGACTGGTCACTGGGCGATGGTTCTTAACCCCGTTGCCATGACAATCTTGTCTTCAGAAGTGCTATGAATATGGGAATTGCCTTATATGGGAAACTCTGGAAAGACTGGGAACGACCTTCTGCTTCTGTGACCCGTTTTTGATTTCTTTACATTGCGATCGTTCTAATCTAATAAACACTTGACTGTTACGAGCATGTATTAAGAATATATGTAAAGCATTTCATGCATAAATAAAAGAGTGTTAAACTGCAAGAGTGTTGGAAATCAAGCCTTTTTAAAGATATTTGGTTTTTCATCACAACGTTGTTATATTAGTTCATGTACAAAATAAATATAACAAGAAAAATATTCAGATCACACCAAGGTTCATTCTTTAGTTCATTCCCAGGTAAAGGGAATTTTCTTAAGCTTAAATTACGTACAGAAAAAAGTTTGATCATGTTTATTGGCTGGGGCTAAATAAACTCCTTAAGTTAAGTTACGAAGTTATATTTGTCTTATAGTATTGTTCTTTGTGATATAATTTATTTTCAAAAATTATATCATTGTTATTTCCGCCCCAAATCTTTGAAAACCTGTGTAGAGTCATATTGCATAAATAAGAAGGAAGATATTTAGAGAAATGTTTAAATGATTTAGTGTTCATGCAATTGAAGCCACCGTGTGGTCTAGTTACCAACATTTTGTAAAATATCCCCTTTTGTGTCCTGCTGAAGAAAGGAAGTCACTTATGAAATGGCATGAGGGTGAGTAATCAGTTTTGGGTGTACCAGTGTTCACCCTGGTTCAGACGGGTAAGTAAACTCAGCACCCCGTTACGGTTTCACTATGGAAAGTCTAATAACACACAGATTCTAACGAAACACATAATCATGTGGCTGACACTTATAATCAGACTTGAAGTGGAAATGTAACAGCTGCTCCAACCTGAACAACTCCCATCATAATGACTCCTCGCATCACTTACACCTGAAACCTCCTTCTCCTTACAGGCCTGACCATCATCACATCTAACCAGTGATTGTTATTTAAGAAACACATCTGTGGCACTAATCCAGTCCTGAAGTGTATCTTCATAAAGGCCAAAGCTGGAATTTTGAACAATGGAAAAAGCATTGACATTCTTAAGTTCATGTGCAAGCCTTCACTTGACTTTCTCACACTTTAAAGAGAAATCCATCATTTCTGCACCGTCTCTCTTAGCTCTTAACCATCTAATGTGGACACAAACAATTGTTTTGAGGAGCAAAAAACTTTTATCCATTTATTGATGATTCTTCTGCGATAATGTTTTTTACATCAGTAAATACATGAGCTTACATTAACTAACAATCGGCAGAACAGTTTATCAGCATCTGTTTATCATGTATCATTTGTTTATTGTGCTGTAAACTAATTTTACGTAGTAACAGTTACAACTTTAGATTTAAAAAATTTTAAAAAACTCCTAAAAACTCATCTTTTCCGGCTACACCTAATTTACTAACTCACTTCTTTTCTAATTACTCACTCTATCAAAAAAAAAAAAATCTTTTGTAACTTCTCTCTCTGTGTAACTCGGTAACATTGTTGTAGCACTTGTTCACCTATTGTTGTATCGGCTATTTACTGCTTCATTGTCTCCTCGACTATTGTAAGTCGCTTTGGATAAAAGCGTCTGCTAAATGACTAAATGTAATGTAAATGTAAAAAAATGCATCAGTAAAATATATTTAAATATTATTATTAAACACATTATTTGTTAATTATAAAGTTTCATGTGCAAGTTTTTGTTATTTCATCTAATCCATTTGAATGAATAAATTAAAAGAAATGTAACTGAATCTAGAAATAAAACAGTTTCTCGCACAACTTTTTTGCAACTTATTTAAATATGCTTTACTGAAAATGGAATGTCATGCTTTTGAATTTTTTTTAAAAGATATTAAAAACACCAGATTTGTTCCCCTTTTTTAGGAATTTACTTTTCTT
Source organism: Triplophysa yarkandensis (assembly GCA_033220385.1). Classification (NCBI taxonomy): domain Eukaryota; kingdom Metazoa; phylum Chordata; class Actinopteri; order Cypriniformes; family Nemacheilidae; genus Triplophysa; species Triplophysa yarkandensis. The sequence continues at coordinate 2,368,808 of CM065659.1, forward strand.
TCAAAAAATGCTTGTGAGGATAAAAAAGGATGATTTTTCGCTTTGCAATAGCTGACACGAAGCATTCCAGAGCGTCAGATCTGCTGTCTGGATTTTAACCTGCGGGGTCTGAAACAGAATTCTCTGTCATCTACATCACAGCTAAAAGATCAGGCGATGACTCCTTCCACACCATTCTCCACACATGCAAACGCTTGTTTTCATACCTGCGCAGGGGTCACAGGTCACATACACTCAGACCAGAGCAGAAGTTAACCAGAGCTCACGGCGAAATGCCTTAAAAATATTCCGAATATTTCCCTGTAGACTTATGTGTCTTGATATCAACCGAACCCCGTGTGTTTCCTTTTGAAGCTTCAGAAACGTAACAGTAGAAGTGAAGATGTTCTGCTTTATTTCTTAAATACTCAGCCTGATCTTTTTTATGGCTTCATTATCACACGCATATATCTCTGAGGATCGCGGTGACAAACACCCCGCTGGCTCTTTATTGTGCCGGAGTTATAAGCCCGTACAATACCCTGATGACTAGAATAGGGGAACGTGACAAAGCTTCTAAAGAAGGTCAGGCCCTCTCATCACCATGACAACCAGCGTAGCATCCTCGGGAATGTCTATAAAACGGAGCGTAATTCTTCCTCATCTTGTATATCTTGTGTCTGCTGTGTCATGTAAACCCCCGGGTCAAATCGATGTCTCCGTCTTCCATGTGGCTATAATGCAAAAAATGTCCTTATTTCCTGGTTTTATTACCAAACCTGAATGCTTTTTTAATGTTTTAGACGTAAATTAACATCTAATGTAGGCCATTCGTTCTCTAACACATAGTGAAGAGGATTAGGTGGCATTCTTTTGTTTTAGGGTTGTGAATATGTATGTTGGGTATGTGAGAAGTGTCGATAATATTGCAGCTCAATCTTTAGTGTTTGGTGGTCCCTCCCTTTAAATGTGGGAGGGGATTGTTCCAGACACAGGACCCCGTCTACTTCTCTTCAATCCTGCAAAACTTCACTTTACTTCACATGTTCCTTCACTCCCTCACCACACACACACACGCACACACACACACACACGGACACACTTTACCTGCAAACCTGAGGATCCCACCTGCACAGGTAGATTGAGAGGAGAGGCCTTAGGTGAGTGAGTGTCATTTATTCAAGAAATACTCCCTGTTCCTTCTTTCAAATGAAGTGATGGGACGAATCGGTTGTGTTTAGGAGTGCCAGCCATGTCTATCACACTGAGCTGGACCCTCTTGTGTTTGGGTTGTCTGGGCATCTGGGCTCAAGAGTTTTATGAGGAGAGAACCGGGCCGACACGAGTGAAGACAAGGGGACAGTCCTCAACCCTTGCGCAGAAACATGACGGTCAAGGTGAGATGAGTCTCTGTTAGAATGGCATTCATAGTGGCTTTTGCTATTGTGATTCTTTTGTTTGCGTGACGCAAAGCTTGAATGAATATGCTGAACCATCATCAGGATGAAAGAGAAGAGTTTAATATGGACTATCATGTACATTCTTGATGATTTTTAATAATGCTACTTGTTGTTTTATTCATGGTCGGGTCACATATGAACATTTTTCTTGTTTAGACCCTCGTTTGGTGTCGTCCATGCATGGGTTTAACATCCCAACGTAGTACAAGTTTTATTTGTTATTAGAAATCCATTCTTGAATGTCATGATCTTTAAGAAAGAAGATGCCTGAGACATGTAATGTCACGTTTAGACATCCTATGCCATCATAAGTCAAGATCATTTTAGAAGATGTTTGAATGGATTGATTTTGGACGCCTGAGGCATTGTAATTCACGGTTCTATTATGAACATGATTTATTTATGTCTCTATAAGACCCACTAGGTTCTTGTCACTTAAGACACGAGGATCGGACTTATGAGCTGAAGGATTTTTACAGGATCAGAGAGGATTTCATGAGACAACGTTCACCCAATGTTCACAAAATAGTCACAAATGTTTCGATCAGAGTTTGAAAAGAGATCTCAACAATGTCTCAAACTGAGCTCAGATTTGTCGATTCTGCATGTCAATGTTATTGACATCCCAATATTTACCCAACAGTTCTATTCAAGTCCAGATTATTTCACATTTATTTACAACTCCAGAGTCTTCACTTGTTTTAATATTTGCACTTGAATTTAATTCTCATCACCAATCACAGAAGAAACATCAGAGATCATGTTAATGCTGAAGTTAAACATTATTGTTAAATCTATTTAACACATCTCTTCTGTATGTCTTGTCGTTTTTGATCTTCAGCCATCTTGGATGAGGACTGCAGTTTGGAGTTGGCGTTCCTGTTGGACAGTTCTGAGACGGCCAAAGACAACCACCAACAGGAGAAACAGTTTGCAATGGACATTGTAGATGGTCTGCAGAGCATTCGTTTGGACACAGGTCGTAAACTGAGCTGGAGAGCGGCTCTCCTTCAGTACAGCAGTCAGGTCATCATCGAGCAGACCCTCAAACAATGGAGAGGCTCAGAGAACTTCAAGACCAGCATTGCACCCGTGGCATACATCGGCCACGGGACGTACACCACATATGCCATCACCAACATGACCAAAATTTTCTTAGAAGAATCAAGTTCAGATAGCATTAAGATTGCCCTGCTACTGACGGACGGTTTATTCCATCCCAGGAATCCTGATATCTTCTCAGCCATGGCGGATGCAAAGAACCAGGGTGTGAAGGTCTTCACCATTGGCATCACACATACTGCCAATGACCTGGGCAATGTGGCCAACCTGAGACTGTTGGCCAGCACGCCCGCCACCAAATTTCTTTATAATCTGCAGGACACCAACGTCATGGAGAAAGTAATCATTCAGATTGTAAGTATGAAGCTGTCAGTCACTGCGATGTCACTTAAAGTATCAGATCCTGCATCTTAAACACACTTGATGCAAAAGCATAGTCATGTGTGTTCACACCAACCTGAAATTTGTGTTTTACAAAATTATGATTTTGTAAATGTATATAATATGAAAGAGAAAATATGAAAGTGTAAAAAATGAGACTATGAAGCTCCACCTCTAAACAAAGTTGTGACTTTGGAGAAAGCAAAGAGTAGATAAACTGAGGACTGGAAGAGTCATGGGGATGCAAGATTTTACTTTTGTCATTTAACTTTTGTAATTTAAAGAAATGTTTTTCTTTTTTCCATCTTATGTGGAACTCCTTATCTCCTTTGTTTTTTCATTAATAACTTAAATAGTCATGGATTATTAGTTATGTCCAACACCTTAATTGTGGGTGGTAGTAATCTATCGTGAATATATCGTCTGTTTTTAAAGATGTCAGTTTAGGAAATTGGTCTGGGTTCGCTGAGATAGATGCTTGGATGCTTTACAAACATGGCCACCAAGTGCCGAGACTGCAAGAAACTTTGATATTAACTCAGACACTACATCAAACTTTCTTTAGTTACAATTATCGAACAAAATAAAGCAATTACAAACATATATACATATACATACTTCTATCCTTATATGACATCTCTGTATGTCTTTTGATGATATAATGGTCCATAATACAAATTGCAAAGTTAATGTTGTAGAAAAATATGTCAAGGAGGAAGATAACATATAAACAGATGTCCCTATAGCAAATGTTTACTTTTGTGATATGTTGTGAATATTCAGATTAGCAGAATATTAATATTATGTAAATAAATTACTTCTTTTAGCTCAGTGGTACTAAAAAAAACATCAGACTTGTCTTTGGCATGAATTGTATTCTGTGTCAACGTTCTGAAGGTTTGAGTTGTCTAATGCTTCAGACATGATGTTTAAATACAGATCTTTGTTGTTTTATTAATGAATCGTGGGTTTATTTGTGCCCGTAGTTGCTGTACAGTTTTTAGCTGAAACACATTCAGAAGATGTAAACCTATAGCAAGTCTCAACATGTTCAGTTATAATCTTTTCTTTTATCATGTTCAGTGATGGATTGTTTCCCAAACTGTCTTAATTTCAACAGTATAATTACATGTTTAATATATCAGCTGTAGTTTGGACCGAATCTAATTTATCTGTTATCTCTACACAGGCTCAACTGGCAAATGATGGGGTGAGTAAAGGCCAAAATCTTTCAGCAAAATACTTCCTCTATAAGTCTTTCTCTTATGTATTTATTTATTTGTGTATTTTTTAAGAATTGTTGTGATTAAACGAATATGGAGCATAATAAATAATAACTAACATACATATTTGAATAGTTATGTTGAAAAGTTATCACCACAATATTTTTGATTCAGTTAAAGGGAGAAATATCCCAAAAATACAATTACTGTCATCGTTTACTCAACTTGGACTTATTCCAAATATATGTAAATGTATAAATTCTGATGATCACACAGAAAAAGATATTTGTTAGAATGTTCCTTACCAAACAGTTCTTAAACCTTATTGACAATCATAGTAGAAAACAATTACAGAAAAAAGTTCTGGGGCACTTTTGAAACCCATTGTTTTTCCCTACTGTGGTTGAAAATGGTCCAAGAACTCTTTGGTTACAAACATTCTTACAAATATCTTTCTCTGTGCTCAGCCAAGCAAAGAAATGTATACAGATTTGGATCTAGAGAGTAGTTCATGACAGAAGTTTCGGATTTGGGTGATATATCCCTTTGAGCTTCTTTTTGTGAACAGGTTTTACTTTAAACAATTAGCTACACTTTTAAGGAATCTCAAACGAGATATTTGTATTGACACTAATTTCTCTTTTAAGTGTCCTCTGGCCCCAAAGTGTTCTTGTGAGAAGGGGGAGCGAGGACCCAGCGGCCCTGCGGTAAATGCTTTCACCTTCAATTTCACTCTTAATGACACCGTGTATCCACGCCAGCCCAAAGGCACATTTTTCTCCTCACTTTTCTGTTTCTAAGAGGTACAGATTCCTTCAAGGAATGTCAACAGCGGGGAGATTCTGACATTCTGAATAACTGCTTTGCTTTGCGAGGTTCAAGATGATTATGGGCTTTGTCAGGACCCCTCAGCGATACCTTTGATGAGAACCTAAAATAATGTTCCTGAAATTAAGTTTCCTGCGTGTTTCGTCTGTTAAAAGTGAGATGTGTGTTGAATGTGTAATTGCACGCTGTGTCTGACAAACACCTGAATACAGACATCAGTTACCATTTGGTCATGGCTGCAGGTGCATTTCTCATTTTAAATGTTCTTTTGATCAGAAAAGCTCATCCAAAAAATAAAAATTATATTATGACGGGTTGTAAACCTGTATGTGACTCTTCCTTCAGTGAAACACAATAGAAGATATTAGGAGAAATGTTCCGGTGTTTGATGATTATGCAACATTCTTCAAAATATCTTCTGTTGTGTTGTGCTGAATAAAGAAAGTCATGCAGATTCGACATGAGGATGAATGAATATTAAAAGAATTATCATTTTGGGGTTAATCTGTTTTCTGTATTTGCTCTCGTTGTTTTTTTGTCATGAAGTTTTCTAAGACTCAACACCCCTGCTCTTCTGTCAGCCTGAACTGTCTCTTTAAAATAACAATTATTAGATATCAATTAACCATGTACACAAATGCTTACATTCTCTAAAAGTTTAGAGTCAGTTGATATTTTAAGAATATTTTTCCTGTTTTAACAATAACTGAAAATTGTGATTCAAATATAAAAATCTTATATTTATCATCTTTATTTTAGTCATTCTAGATGTAGAATTTGCAAAAATGTCCTCTTATCTTGTTACCAATCAGTGTCTGACAAAAGATTTTTAAACAGCATTAAAGAAGTTCATATCCTTTCTTGACCTGACTGAATGACCAAACTTTAAGACCAAAATTATTTTCGTAGATTTCTTATGAAATAATTGATATTATTATCTGCAGACCCATTTAAACGTGTAACATACATCTTCACATGCAGAGATTTTTAAGATCTTGAGAAATGGTTTAACCCTAAACATTTAGTTTCGTGAGATTTAACACAGATATCATCTGTGGTCTTGACAGTGAACGTTTAGTGGAATCGCAGACTCATGAGGTCATTCACCAAACAAATCTTCGGAATAGATTTGACACTGTTCATTTTTTGTCTGCAGGGTAAGAAGGGTCGTCCAGGTGAGGATGGAGCCCCAGGCCTTAAAGGTCAAAAGGTCAGCAGTTTGTCTTTATCTATCTGTCTGTGTGTATGATCATAGAATTGTTAATATAAGGCTGGAGACTTATGTTTAGGTCATCATGACAGCATCTTCTGTAACGGGTTTCTCTTCTCTCTTGTTAGGGCGAAGCTGGTTTAAGTGGATTACCGGGCCGTGAAGGCACAGAGGTGAGTGGATTCGCCAGAGACATTTGAACTGTAGATTTTATAGGTGTTGCAAATGAAAAGACAACTTTAAAATCTAGTAAATTTTCTTGGAAATGTATAAGAATGAGAAAGAACGTAAAGGTTTTGTCTCACTTTGTGTAACTTAACCTAGTTGTAGCACTTGTTCGTCTATTGTTATCTCAGCTATTTACCGCTTCATTGTCTCCTCGACTATTGTAAGTCGCTTTGGATAAAAGCGTCTGCTAAATGACTAAATGTAAATGTAAAGGGATAGAATGGAAATGATAAAGTAAATGTTGTTTATTATCATCCAAATGTAATATTACAGAGTTTAACTCAACACAGTAGTTATGAGTGTCGGTAAGACACCTGTGATGTCATTTCCTGTTTAAAAACATTATTTAGCAGAAAACACTTTTCTAGAGCAGAAAACACTTTTCTAGAACAAAAGGCAGACAACCTTTAACATGACATTTTTATTTCTTTACAGAATCATTTCAAATAGTTTACTCATATTATGTTCATTTCAAAAGGCTTTTGTTCCTTTAATTTGTTTCATTATAAAACGTTATTATTTGCGTACACATGTATACTTGGTTTTCTCTTCTAATTGAGTTTATATTTAGAATAAGACCGAAAATGTTTATGAAATGCTTAAAGAATTTAATGTAATCCCCAAATTTACTTTCCCTAACTTATTTTACCTCGATGCAAAAGCAACATAAACATTTATATAAAATGTTTTATTTAAATAGAAATTTTAACTTAATTGAAATAAACACAATAAAGAAGTTTTTCATATGATGTAAAAGCCCAGAACTACTATACGTTTGCAAGATGGATGTAAAATCATTTCTCTTTTTGGCTGTATTTGCTTTCAGGGGAAACCAGGATACACAGGAGAAAAGGTATAGAGCTCCTGCATCTCTCATTCATGTTAACCAGCAGAATGATATGAGCTGAATCCCGCTGATGTTTGTGTATCTGCAGGGGGAAAGAGGAGAATGTGGTACTCCAGGAATCAAAGGAGACCGGGTGTGTAAACCTTCACATGTCCTCTCGTCACATCCAAAAGAAATATAATCCAGATGATTTATGACTTTGTCTACTGTATCGTGTAATAGGGTCCTGAGGGTCCGGTTGGTATTCAGGGGTCCAGAGGTTTGCAGGTGTGTGTGAATGTATTTATTCATTAAACCAGCACAAACTTCTTCACTTAAAGACTTTGTAAGATGACCGTTGAATGTTTTCCTCACAGGGTATAGCCGGACCACAGGGTGACATCGGACCAGAGGGCCCGCAGGGCAAAAAGGTTTGTGGCTTATAATCCCAAACTCTTATCCTCACAAATATCACCTCTTCATGTTTAACATGAACACCTGGAAATAATTCACCGTTTCCCATAAAACTCTTCTGTGTAGGTTCTGTTCAAATCTGTAGGCATTGATCCTCAAGTATTGATGGAGTATTGTGTGCTTTAGAAATATTCTTTGATGAAAGTTATCATTCTTTTTATTCTTCTAACTTTAACTTTCCACAATGCATCTCAGAAGAGAATCCGATTACAGGAGCAGGACGGAGGGTTTAGGGTTATTGAATTACAGCTTTAGTTATTTCGGTTCAGGTTTGTTTTAAAGGGCTGTTTTACAGGTTTGCACTTGTTCGGGATCTCTTTTAACAGACCCGGAGACCTGCTGCTCTTTTTGTAGTTTTTCTGTGTTTTATTTAACCACAGGAAACATTGGGAGCAGTTTTTACAGATCTGCACACATGCTCACACAGATAATGTCTCGGTGGACACGCATTGCCAGACTTCTCGCTCACGGCGTGTCTGGTCCACATGGCATTTTATTTTAATTTACAACAACCAACCACAGCTTCTTTGGTATTTGTGGGAACTTTATTTCTTTGACATTCTATAATAAAAAAGAAATTGTATTAGTAATGAAACCCTAAAAATATTTTACAAATAAAACACATGTTAAGCAGTTCTCAAATTGAGCCATGGCTACTCATGGTTTTTAAAAAGACGGATAAAAATCTCACAGCCAACCGTAAAAGACCATACCGAATCCGATAAATTCATGCCTGATTTGTGTGAAACACGCATCGGATTATAGAAAAAGAAAGAAATGCGTTTGTGTAGATAATAATAGGAATGTTTCCCATGAAAAATGCTTTGCACAGGGAATTATTCCTCTTCATGCATAGACACGCAGACGACACAAACAAAGAGACATTCCTGCATGTTGAACGGAGATATCATAAATGTCTTGACAAATAAGATTTGTGACTTCTTGCGCTTTCTAACTTGTCATAAATTTCATACCAGAGGGTAATGTCTGTAACGAATCCCTTTACAAGGACAAAATAATAAAAAAACATGCAGGAAACCACACACTTGTTCTTACTGTTTGTTCAAATTAAAGATGTTACATAATCTGATGTTGTGAATCTCTTTCTAATGCATAGAATCTTTGTGTTCGTCACAGTTCAGAATAATGTCGGTTTTATCTATATGACCGAAAGTGTGTCACCGTCCACCTATGGACAAATTAAATGAGAGACAATCCTAATGAAAAATAATGTTATGTTAGTTCTTATATTTGTTTGTTTCTTTGTTTATTACAGGGTGACCGTGGCCTTCCGGGTCTGCCTGGAATTCAGGGCGATGTTGGAGTCGGACTTCCCGGACCAAAGGTTCAACTCATTCATGTTCTTACTGACTGCAGATCCAAATGCATATTACCAGATCACTCCATACAAACTGACATCCTATAAGAGAAGTGATCGCTCACATTTCTGTATGGTTTTCTCAATGACGTACCGATTTGATCTTTCTACAGGGAGATATGGGATTTCAGGGCAGGTTGGGTCCACCCGGTCCTCCGGGCATTGGTGAGCCGGGTCTGCCTGTACGTATGAAGGTTTTTACCTTGCACTTTATCAATCAGTATACCCACACGGATGCTGTTTGACACCAGTCTTCGTCTTTGTTCTTCAGGGACCTCAAGGTCCACAGGGTGTTCAAGGTGAGAAAGGACCGCAGGGAGAGGGCTTTCCAGGTCCAAAGGTAAGGCCCAAAAACCGCTATCCACAAATCCATGTTAAATGTTCATCATCGTCCTGATTCTCTGCTCTTCAAACTCACTGAAGATTTGTACCAGCCAGAGGCGATCTAAACAGTAAACACATGCATTTAAAATGTAAAATCCCTCATTAGAGATCTTTGAAGGGATCTGTTAAATACTTATTTGTATTATTTGACTGATCAAAAGACGTTTTAATGTTTCCTTAATCCATATCAAAGCTCATTAAATGTAATATGCAGTGAACGTACATCTCGCTTGAAGTTTAAGAGATTATTAACCCTAGAACAAAAATAGTCTCATGATTTACTCACCCCCTTGACATTTCCAACCTGCAAATACAAAAGGAGATATTTACAAAAATGTCGGTAACCAAAAAAGTCATCGGGGACCAACAGTTTTCGTGCGCAAACATTCTTCAAAATGTTTTCTTTGGCTTTCTGCAAAAGTAAGCAATATAGGTTTGAATGACATGAATGAAGGTGGGTAATGGCGGCATTTAAAATGAAAATTTTAACCTAAAAATGGAAGTCATGTTCATGATTTAAAAAGCAATATCCTCCATAATAAAAATAATTTCATGTCAATTCCGTTCAATTTGCCACACACCACAGATATAAACCTGTGTTTTCTAAAATGAAAATGTTCTGTAGATGATGGAACAATACTGTACGTGTAATCCAGTGAACGCCTCTCTGGGGATGATGACTCTTCTTTTGTTTGACAGGGTGATCGGGGGTTAGAGGGGCCGAGGGGACCCAGAGGATCGCCGGGTCAAGGAATCAAAGGCGATAAGGTGGGCTGTAAAACACCCGCACATGAATGACAGTCACACAACCTCACAATCACACACAAAAGAGTTAATGAAGTTTCTGAAAGGGCTCTAATGTGTCATTTAAATGCTGAGTTCTGATTGGACAGTAGAAGAGGGAGGGCGGGACAACAGATGGGAGGGTGGATCAGTTTACTGTGGGAATGGATGAAGATTAAAAGAAACACCTGTTGGTACTAAAACAACACCTAAACTTTTCTGTATACAGGTTTTAGATTTGTGTTTTTAAGGTGTTAGATCTGTGCATGACATGAACTCTCTGTGCTGGGTTTTTAGGGTGCGTTTGGGCCTCCAGGTTTGCCAGGACCAATTGGGCTCTCCGGTGTTGGCATTCAGGGAGAAAAGGTAAAACACATTTGTAAAAATCCCTTTTTATTTTCTTACAAGGTTATCTTTGGGTGAAAAAAAATCTCAAATTCCAAATGCAGTTCAAATTAGAAACATTAAAAGAGGAGAAACTTTGACCATTTTGAATTTTTTTAAATGAATATTATGTTAACTATTGTTTATGTGAATATTCATAATAAAACTATAATAATTAATTTGTTTTTAAATTGTTTTAAGTGTTTCATGCTGTTAAAGTCCTTTTATGATTTGAAAAGTATCATTTAAAAAATGGTTTAGCAACAATTGATACATCCTGTAAAATGCAAAGAGAAGCATATTTAGTTATTAATATTTAGTATTAATTCATTATTATTGACCTTCAATTCTCTCTTTCCAACATGAAATATTTCTGTAAATCAGGGTGTTGAGGGTCCCAGAGGGCCGCCAGGAGGAAGAGGAGTACCAGGAGAGGGTCTTCCTGGTCCAAAGGTTTTTTTGTTTTTAATGTTTAATGTTGTCATCTCGATTGATATAAAAACCTTTCAATACTTCTGCATTGAACTCTTTTCTCTTATCTAAGGGAGAACAAGGTTTGCCTGGAGAGATGGGTGCTCCTGGAGAAAGAGGACAAGGAGAACCTGGACCAAAGGTGATGTTCTTCCTTTGCAAAAATGGAAAATACAAGCAAACCCTATAGTAGTTGTTTTAAAGAGTAATAAACAAATCAAGGACAAAACTCATTAACATATTTAATTTTCTCAGGGTGATCCTGGAGCTTCTGGGTTGGCTGGAGTACCTGGGCTTCCCGGAGAGGACGGTGCACCTGGACAGAAGGTAACTTAACTCCCAAATGTCTGGAGAGATGTGAGGTCATGACAACGCTTCTATACAACTGCTGTTTTATTTTTGTAAAAGAGATCACACAGGCAAACACTTTATTAAACTGCACATAGCAAAAAGCTTGAAAACGTCGTTCATTCATCCATTCATCCATTCATTCATCCATCCATCCATTCATCCATCCATTCATCCATCCATCCATTCATCCATCCATCCATCCATCCATCCATCCATCCATCCATCCATCCATCCCTCCCTCCCTTCATCCATCCATCCATCCATCCATCCATCCATCCATCCATCCATCCATCCATCCATTCATCCATCCATCCATCCATCCATTCATTCATTCATTCATTCATTCATTCATTCATTCATTTATATGTCATCAGGGTGAGCCAGGTGCCACTGGTTTAAGAGGATCTGAGGGGGCTCCAGGAATCGGTACTCAAGGAGAGAAGGTACTTCACTTTTTCTTTTCATGCTCTTTAAGCTGAATTTGCAATTAATTTTATCTGAACATTACTCACTATCCTCTGGAAAACACAGATATTTTTAGGGTACAGACAAAGTGTGCGCTTGTTCTCTATGAACTTATCGTTGTAGGGTTTTTCATTCTGTTACCATCTTTTTAGGGAGACCAGGGCCAGCGGGGCATTCGAGGGTTATCAGGTCCTCCGGGCATAAGTGGCCCATCGGGAGCAAAGGTAAGTGCATCTGATTGAGCTTTTTCTGCCATTTTGGTTTCAAAAGCATTGTCACATCATTTTCACATATAAATGTAAAAGCGTCAGCATAGATCTTTAATATGAATTTCTAAGCCGTATTCCCAACCAGCTCTGAAGTAAATCAACGTGTATTGAAGCAAATAAGTAATACAACAAAGATACAAGTAATTTGAGGAAATATTTGAAAAGCAAATTCTACAAGAATATAAAAATGCATATTTAAATAAAACTGAGAATATATTTGCTAATGGAAGAGCATTGCATCAGTAGCTTAAAAGGTTGTCATCTTGGACAAAAAGCCTCCAGGAATTGCAAATATGTATGTTAATATAAAAGCCCGCAGCTGTCTCATTTGAGATGACATCACATAAAAGGAACACTGTTGATTTCAGGGAGAGCCAGGTACACCAGGAAGAATAGGTATGCCAGGATTACCCGGGCGAGCTCTTGCAGGACCCAAGGTAAGAAATATAACAAATGTACCACACCCTATACTCTTGTCATGGGCCCACTGCCAAAACCATGAATCAGAACATTCATCATAGTGTATCTGTACAATAAAAACAAGAAGCAATGCTATAACATCATCTGTGTGTGTGCCTGAAGGGTGACCTCGGTCCCGCAGGTCCTCCAGGACCCATTGGAGAGACGGGATACGGCCTGCCTGGTCCAAAGGTATCATCTATAGAACAAAGCTATGTAGTATCAAAGTAATAAAACCATGTGAGTAAATATTTTTAAAGTTTTAAATGCCATTCCTACCGTGTCACAAATTAGGGTGATCGAGGGAATCCAGGGCCAGCTGGGCCATTTGGGCCTAAAGGTGAAGGGTCACCTGGTCCAGTGGTACGTATATCTTTTGCAAATTTGTTGATCTTTTTTTCATTAAGACATTAAAATCACACTCACCGTATTTTTGTTCAGGGACTGCCTGGTTTACCTGGACCACCGGGTGAGCCTGGTCCTGAGGGCATCGGTATTCCTGGACCAAAGGTAAAATGATCTCTTATACCCGGTACATAATCGATGTGTGAGAATGTAGTTGTTATTGTGTTTATTGTATCTTATAAAGAAAACATTTATAACACATTGGTTGTAATCTGCTCAATGTGTTCTCCTCAGGGAGATGTTGGATTCAGGGGTTTACCCGGTTTGCCAGGGCCACCCGGGGAAGGAATTCAAGGACCACCAGTAAGATACACAATATCTCAGACTGTGATAAAAGTGAAATGTATATAACATGCACAAAAACATAAAGAGAATTTCTTCTGGATGGTACATCAGAGTCTGTCTTTGTTGCCGTGGTGATAAGATAAGATGTCTTCTTCTCCTTTAATACCACTGTCACACTGTTGCAGGGAAACATGGGAAGACAAGGACCTATAGGGCCACACGGACCCCCAGGGGAGGGTATTCAGGGACCTAAAGTATGTTCACTACAGTCTACTTTCAAATGATTTATATGTCTTTGAATGTTAAAGTAAAGTAATATTATATCATTTTTAGCAGTTCAAAATAGCATAAATACTCAAATCATCTTCTTTGTTAGATCTTGATGTTAGATTAATGTTATTTTACCCAATGTCATGTCAAAGGATAAATGATTGTATAATATGTTTAGTAGTATAATGTTTTTAATAATATTATCGTGTTTGTTGAACTCATCAGGGTGATCAGGGCGCTCCAGGAGTCACAGGACCGAGGGGTCCAGCAGGAGAAGGACTCCCAGGGTCAAAGGTGAGATTTTGTTTCATATCATGTGTCTCCCAAGATAATAACTATGAGATGAAATCACATTTGTTTATATCATGCTTTATTTAGACATTGTTATAATAAACATGAATAAATGCATGAAAAAATGTTAAAAAGCATGGGAGGTACAGCAAGTGTTTTATGTTTTGTGAAATTGGTTAAAGGATTGAGTTTGATTTCTCAGATGAATGGAGTTTGAAGACTGGCCTGAAGGTTTTTTCAGTGTGTTTTATGCCTTAATATTCAGTCTAAAACTAGGCATTATTTAAAAGATAAAACACTCAACATTCATGTTAGGAAATATTGTTATTAATAAAAACTCAAACTAAAACAAACATTTTTTATTACTGTAAGAAAAAATATTCACCAAACTAATTGTAATAGAAATCAATGTTCATAATAGTCAAAAACATTATTATGTCCTTTGGTTATAAATATGTGTGTGCGTGTGGGCGTGTGTCTTGTAGGGTGATCGTGGTGTGCAGGGTGAGAGGGGATTTAAAGGTGTCAAAGGTGATTTCGGTGACCCCGGGACACCTGGACTGGCTGTGAGTCAACTTAATCCTTAAAATCCGTCTTTTGTGCCGGAGCAGAAAGTGTTTTCCATTCTTATTCAAATGTTGTTTCTTTAGGGAAGACCAGGAGTCAAGGGTGAAATGGGTCTCACTGTGAGTTCAAACATTCCTTTAAACACAGATTTAAAACATTATACACACACAAAAATGTATAAATGTAATACATTTTTCAGAGAGAAGATATCATCAAACTCATCAAGGAGATTTGTGGTAAGTCTCAGACTTTAAATACTATAGTGTAAAAATTGAATCCCACATTACATTTATGTTTCTGTTTTTTTAGGATGTGGCATCAAGTGCAAGGAGAGGCCGATGGAGCTAGTGTTTGTGATCGATAGCTCAGAGAGCGTAGGACCTGAAAACTTTGAGATCATCAAAGACTTTGTCACAGCCCTTGTAGACCGTGTGACAGTGGGCCGGAATGCCACCCGGATCGGCCTTATTTTGTACAGCTTGGACGTTCATCTGGAGTTCAATCTGGCCAGATACATGACCAAACAGGATGTGAAAAAAGCCATCAGAAACATGCCGTACATGGGAGAGGGCACGTACACTGGCACAGCCATCCGGAAAGCCACGCAGGAGGCCTTCTACAGCGCCCGGAACGGTGTCAGGAAAGTGGCCATCGTCATTACGGATGGACAGACGGATAAAAGAGAACCAGTTAAGCTGGATATTGCCGTGCGCGAGGCTCACGTGGCAAACATTGAGATGTACGCGTTGGGTATTGTAAACACATCAGACTCAACGCAGGCCGAGTTCCTGAGAGAGCTGAATCTCATCGCCTCTGACCCTGACAGTGAACACATGTTTCTCATCGATGACTTCAACACGCTGCCAAGTAAGCCGTTATGTGTATATAGATGTTATATTTAAGTCTCATCATTATTCAATAGATAATGTCATCAACATCTGTGTTTGGTCCGTAAAGCTCTGGAATCTAAACTGGTCAGTCAGTTCTGTGAGGATGAGAACGGGGCCCTTATCTACAACCGCATCACCAACGGTGTGAACGGAAACAATGGATATGGGTACAACAACGGTTATGATGGCAGTTCTGTAAACAGGAATAACGTCTACGGAAGCAGATTTCAGGACGTAGTGGACAGAACACAGAGTCACACCGGCGGACAGAGCGTTCCTCTTCCCATCATCCCCGGTCCTCTCAAAACACAGGTCTTAATCTCTGTTATTTTAGAGTAAAAAAGAGACAAACAGCCTATATTTGACAGATTAAAAGTCACCGAGCCAGTCATTAGACTATATAGATTTCAGTTGTTGTGGTTATTCTGCAGGAGGATGAAGATTACTTTGAAGGGGAGGATCTTGACATAAAAACCCCAAGTCGAGGAGGAGGAACCATTGCTGTTGTCAATAAGACCATCCAGCCAGGATCCAGTACATCTTCATCTACATCATCATCATCATCATCATCTTCGGTGTCCATTCACTCTACCTCAGTCAATGTGAACAAAAAGCCTCTTCCTGTTGCCACTAAAGGTAATACAAACAGACAAAGCATCAAACATGGACACAGACCCTAAAGATCACTAACATGAGCTTCTCTGTCTGTCTCAAGTGTTAGACTCAGCTCCTCTGGATCCTCGATGTCTGTTGAATTTAAATCAAGGTTCCTGTAGAGAATACATCATCCGCTGGTACTATGACAAACAGGCAAACTCTTGTGCCCAGTTCTGGTACGGAGGCTGTGAAGGCAACGACAACCGTTTCCAAACGGAGGAAGAGTGCAAGAAGATGTGTGTTCTTAACAAAACAGGTACTGTATTATTCACATCCCATACTTTCCTACAGATATAAAAATGTAAATAAAATATAATGTAAACCTCATATTTATTTTCTTATTTCAGCTGGTTAACATGGATGAAGATCTCATATAATATAATTCTCACTGGTTTTAAAGATGAGATATCAAAATTGTTTACCCAGCAACACAATCTGAAGAAATGAAGTTAGAAAGCTTTGATTCATGAATTCAGTTCTGTACCAGATGAACTTATGATAGTGAATGTTGCCGTCATCATCATTTAACACAAGATATTCATATAACATCCAATTTTGTATTTTCTAAAGGTATATTCTAAGAATCTGTGCACTGATCTACATGTGACTTATGTAACATGCAGAAATATGTTTTGCAACCTTCACTGAAAATTGATGTATATTTTTGTTATATTTAAATTTATATACATTTTGTGACTTGAATGGGAATTTATTAGGTTGCATAAACATCATATGTATGGATGGGTCTGAGGTTTTTTTTCAAAGATAGGGATATTTTACAGGAATTAGAATTGTAGGAGTAAAGTGGGGATATTAGGTTCTCAGGTCACTGTGATGTAGTTATTCACTTAATTTTCAATAATGATTTGTATATATTTTAATGTGCTCTCCGTCTTTTCTATATTTTTAGCTTTACAATTAAAAATATCTTGTGTTTCAATGCTCATGCAAACCACATGAGATTCCTGCACATTGTTAGCTCTCTGGAACAAGCAGATTTATACAGTAGATGTGTTCACTGTTATACATTTATATTTTTTAAGGTGTGTTTAATATTTGTGTATTTGATGAATAAAATGTTTGGTTAGTATTGATGTCTATCATTGTGTTCGTTACAGTAAGGCTCTTCATCCTGAGTTTAGTATTATCAAAAGGGAAATATAACATATGTCAATAAAACTAATTGTCTTTATTATCATTATTATTTGTTTCACTATATAAAAATTGATGCGACACAACAATTTTAAGAAATCAAATATTTAATACTTAAGCGGTAATTTATAATAGTTAGGGGGGCTTCTTATTTCTAGGCCGGTCTATTCGCTACATCACTGCCCCTGGAATGCCAATTAACCAATGAGAACGCCCAATTCATATCGACAGTTTGCAAGCGCAGATGCAAAATCACCTCCAGGTTAAGTGCTGTAGGTTACAAAAAATGTAATAATTAAACTTCATAGTTATAGTCACATCTATGTATGATGTTAGCTTTATGTTAATCCTGAAATGACACCAAAATATTGTTAATTAAATCTAACGTGTCAGAACTCGTTCTGTCAGAGTGATTGGACTGAGAATGCTTAGTTTATACCGACTGCAAACACACTTCAAAACTATTTAAAGATAGCGTGCTAACATTATCATAAGTAAGTGTAATTTCTTGTTTGAAATTTGAAAGTTGAACAAATATACAGAATAAGCTTAATAAACATATCAATTAATCAATTAACTTTATCTGGAGGGGTTTTGGACTGCATTACTGTAACATAAGCACATTTTACAACATACCATATAATTAACCTAAATTCTTACAACAATTAAGATTAGAAACATGCAAAATTTGTGATATCACTTTATTTGTCTTTGTATTTGTTAACTGTGTTAAATGGCAAAAGTTCTTCATCTATAGGACGGAAACTTTTGGTTTAACAGCGTTTTTTGATAAGAAAGCATCAGAGATGAATGTTGGCATGTAGGACAGCGGGAGCCAGAAGAACTTTGCATCCCAGCCTGGAGAATATCTCGTACGAGGATGAACAGCAGCCACAGCGTGTTCCATACACTTCACAACCTTCATCAGATCCGGATCTGACATCTTATCAAATCTCTCTCTGATCGCAACTCTCACTGCAAACAGATAAACATGTTTCATCCAATACAATTATAACACAATTTAGTTTAATGTATAAACTCTATCAAATCGAAACGTGTTGTTGGATGGGAACTCACCTCTGTCCATGTAGTCGCTGCCGTATTCATCTTTGATGTCCTGTGGCAACCTCTGCCAAATTTTCTCCATGGAATTTTCTATGAGACCGGAGTCAGTGACGGTTGTTTTAAAGAATCCAGGTTCAATACATAAAACCTGGACTCCAAACGGTGCCATGTTTCTCCTGTCAGACAAAGAAATGGAAACCATTGAGAAAAGTCTTGAGCAGTTTTAAACAAGACTGAATGTCTCACCTCAGACTGTCATTGAAGGCCTCTACTCCGTATTTAGATATACAGTACGCCCCTCCGATGGGACTGATCCGTCCAAAAACACTCGCCACATTGACCACTCTTCCTTTAGCTTTTTTAATGAGAGGTAAAACACTGAGAGTGACGGCAATAACTCCATACAGATTGACATCTAACATGTGTTTGAAATCCTCAATAAGCATCCAGTCGTTAGGAGCAGTCGGGACAGACACACCAGCGTTATTAACCACAGCCCACAGACCTGTCAATCAAACACACAAACACACATGACATCATGAACACACTTCTGTACATGCGAGTGATCGACAGGTCTTACCTCTCTGACCGACCAGAGTTTTGATGGTGTCGGCCGCTTTGCCGATATTCTCATGATCGCTCACATCCAAATGCAATGTTGTGAGGTTCTTGCTGCAGACCTTCTTCAAGTCATCTTCTCCCTTCTCCGTGTAACAGGCGGCGATGACACAGAAACCCTTCTCGTCCAGATGTCTGGCCAAGAGATTCCCAAAACCAGAATCACATCCTGTGATGTACACAAACTTCTCACATTTGTCCGAGACTCGTCTCAATTCTCTGATCCATCGAATCACAAAGAACAACGGTATGAGACCACAAGCGTACAGAATCATGACTGAAAAAGAACGTGAAAAAGTTATGTTAGGTGGATTAATATTCATGCAAATCAATGCACTTCTAAAAGTCAACAGATAACAGAAGGCCCAGGCTAACTGATAAGAGGTTACGAGTAAAAGGTGAATTATTAACCATGACAAACATGAAAGATTTGTGAAAAGTATCTCAAAACACTAAAGCTCAAATAAACAGAGCTAAATGTAAAAAATAAACTCGTATTTATTCATATTTGGAGTTTACAAATATGAATAAGTTATACATTATACTTAGAAGGAAATCTCTTTTTCGCAATTTCCCACACTTTTAACTGAATGATTGTGAAATACATAAGCCAGATATGTACATTAACCTTTAACTTCTGCATATACTTAAAGAATGATTTTAATTCCAGCATGGACGTCATATAAAATCAATCTTAGAATATAAATGTGACCGGTAAACTGAAACAATTATTATATTATACAAAACCCTTATAAATAGCGTTTAAACTTTAGAAGAATATCAGTCTGTTTTAAGTTTTCTATGTTATAAAATGTAAATAAAATCTTTGGTATGGAAGGAAAAAGAAAGGACAGTTTTTAAGATTTATGGGAATTAAAATGTACAAACCAGAATCAATAAGATCTAACAAATGGTCAAGAGTTATATCTTTATAGAACATAATATAATTATTTTTTATGGATTTGTTTTTGAGCAAATGTATTGTTATGGATGTGACAAACCTGAATAAAGTTCTTACTTTATAATAAAAAATCTTGCACTTTAACTAAAAACAAAGCTTAAAAAACTTAAAGAAAGACTTGACATAAGTCTCTGAAACACTAAATGTTGTCATCTGTGCTAGAAATAAAGTAGAAATGTTTGGTAAAAACTACACATTACACATTTAAACAAATTACACATTTAAAACTTAAAGAGTGTAAAGTAACAGGATGTAAAGATGTGGTTAATAATCTATGCAGTTGTATCAACACCAGAGTTTGTAACTTCCTGAAGACAAAACTTGAAGAAAACAGTGAAATATAACACACTTACCTCTTCTTTATGGTCCTGTGCACACCTGACAGCTTTAGGATATCTATATGTGTGTGTTTATACAGATGAAAGATGTTTAGTGTTTGTTGTAACGTCGTGACAACACAACACAGCACAACACAACACAACACAACAGCACAGAGAGAGTCCAGCTGCTATTACATAATAATCATTATTCAGTCATTCCTGCAGGGGGCACTGGACACACACACACACACACACACACACACACACACACACACACACACACACACACACACACACACACACACACACACACACACACACACACACACAGACACATACACACACACACACACACAGACACACACACACACACACACACACACACACACACACACACACACACACACACACACACACACACACACACAGACACACACACACACACACACACACACACACACACACACACACACACACACACACACACACACACACACAAAGACATCTACACAATACACACAAATAATCATACAATAATTATTAAAGATTACTACAAGTTACAACATTATAAAGTAAATTGAATTGCATAAATATATAGAGCAAAAACTGATAAGTAAACAATTAAATAAATAATATTTCAAACTGAGAAAAAAGATGGACTTTCAATTAAAAAAGTAATATGGTTTTTAATCTTGTTGATGTAAAACCCAAATGATGAAGAGGTTAAGAAATATAATATTGTTGGTCAGACAAGCAAGGCTTCTGTAGCCCAAGTGAAATATCCCATGAGTTTAAGTTTTCTACAATAATAAAACACGTGTTTAATATCTTCAACAGAAGCATTACAAAAATACATACATTCACACAACACAAAATATTTATACATCTGTGTGGAGTGTTTCTTTTAGTGGTATTTATTCTTCTTGTTTTATTGTTATTTTGTATTATTACTGTGCTTTATTTTAATACTAAAGTCATGTAAAACTGATTGGTTAACATATATTTTAGAGGTAAAGTATAAAGTATATGAAGAGGTTTGCTGGAGCGGATGTCCTGAGGAAGGGTGTTCTTCACATAAATAAAAGCCCTGGACCCCAAACCAACACTGAAACAATTACATCAAAAGGATCCCAATGGATACAGAAGTGGACATCAGGACAAGGTAAGAACAACATTTTAAAATCTATTTTATATTTACTCACAATATAATGCAAGTGGTAAAAATGTTCTCCATAAGTGAATGGTTTAAGTTTTTTTGTTGGCTTAATATTTTAAAACTGTCTTTATGAAACTAAAAGGGATTAATAACTGATGGGAATTGCATACAGGTTAAACTGTATCAGTTATTTACCGTCCTGTTAGGGACCCAACTTTACAACCCTCAGTAAACTTCCATAAGTGATAAAATTATGTTAAAGAGAATATAACATACAAACACCTCAACTGCTGGCAAAGATCCCAATAAACAATATAATCTCTATAAGCAGAAAAAGCTGACTTTACTATACCATAGATTTAGTTTCTTAAGCTGAAATCTCCCTGATAAACACTTAAGGGTTTCTCTCTTCACATATATAGTCTTAATAGTGTTCATATCTACTGTCTTTGGTGGCATACAGTGCTGTTATTCATTGTTACATCAGTGTCCCAGGACTGCTGTGTGAATATAATGTGACGTCTAACAGGTCTCTATTAAAATTATTAAAAAACGACCTTTATAATGAATACTATTAAAAGCCAGTTGATAGGGAAAATCAATATCCATTATTGGTATCATCACTGTTATTATCATTGAGATAATGACGTCACTGAAACGGTTCAATGACCACAAGGCCATTAGACCTCCCAATTTCTGATCTTAAATGATTTATTATTAATTAAAGCTAAATAAAACTCGGTGGAGAAGAGGAAGACAGACACAGGAAGAGTGAACCTCAGCGACTCTCAATTCTAAGACAACTAAAATGTAAATAGATAATGTATATATATATTTTTATATTTTTACAAAAATGCACATTTTTTAAACACCATATTTAAAAAATTCTGTAATTCAAATCAATAAAGAGAGGGGAAATGCCAAAGCATATAGAAATATCTATACTGTCTTCGTTGACATATAGGTGTATATTATATAAGATATATAAATGTGTTGCCTTGGTATTTAAAATGCATTTTATGTGCTGGTTAAATAAATGAACATGTCAACTAATTTTAATATAAAGATGAATTCTTTATAATGATACATGTTTTAAATGTTAAAAGTAGTTTTTGCTAATGCCGAATATCAACACAATCTTGAAGAGTTTTCTTAGAATTATTACGTTTGAGAAGCTGAACCTGGCTGTCATGTCATTAATATTCTATACTATTAATATAGATGAGTAATAAGAAACTTGACCGTGACACATGCTTTAAAAAGGTCTTCCGTGATGTCATTTCCTGTTTCATGGTGTTACATGCCAACAAAATGGCTCCATGGGCACCGACCGAGTTTTTATATATGAACAGAATAGGAGAGAGTTAAGGATCTGTCTGTCTGAACTTCTGCATTTACTAATACCAACTTACCCAACACATCCTGGCGCATGTTGTTTCTCAGCTTGTGTTGAAACATTAACACCGAAGCATTTCATCAATAACCCAAAACTGTTTTAGGATCTCATGTGCTCGTCTTAATGAACCAATAACTGAACGGTCATTCAACTGCATTTATAACCTGTGTGTGTTGTGTGATACGGGATGTTATCAGTCTGACAGATATTGGGAAGCTCATGGACTGTTGGTGAGGCCACACCTGTGTCTTATAGGCCGTGATCTGAGAATGTGTTATCAGTGAAATAAAGGGGTAGATAGTGCAGGAGGCGTGGACTCCGTGTCAAGCGATCCAGAAGAACCCCTGTGAAGGACTCAAACACTGGCAGAGACTCATGCCAACCACAGGTAATAAATCACTGCTCTATACTCTTTACATGCCGAACAATTCCATTTCCTTCGTCGAGTTTTGTCTTATGTTTATTCATGGGAAATTAAAAGTATAAGTTAAGTTTAGAATTTATTGTATGTGTTATATCTTTTGAGTAATCAATATGTCCGGCCTGGCTTATAATGGCAGATAAGAAGTTGTTGGCTTTCAAATTCAGATGTAGTGACACACAGGACAGAAGTATTGAAAATAACAACTATACTAACATTACAAATCACGGAACGTTATAATTGACGGTTATTTTGATTTTAATAAGATTTATCAGGATTTCATGCTGTTGTTCAGAAGATTAATATTGCTTAGATGTTGGTGTAAAAGCACAGATCTTTTTTTGCACTTCTGTTGTTTTTGGGAAAAATTAAAAAGAGAAACAAATGAGATTGTGATAAGTTAAGTTTAAAACCCATTTCTTTTTATGCGTCTTCACACATCTGAGCTCAGTTTGAGACATTGTTGAGATCCCTTCTTAAACTCTAATGGAGACATTTGTAAGATTCTTTCTCATACGAAATATCTGAGACGCAAATGTTCCACGAGCAAAGTTTCCATGTTGCTTTTAATGTCATCTTGTTGCCGTCTCTGAGAAATAATGGAGATATTACAGAGATTATCTTCGTGAAGCGGCTTTTCTTTTTTTCCCATCAGACGTCAAACATGAAGAAGCTCAAAAGCAAGAACTCTCGAGTGGACAGGCCAGATAAAACTTCATCATTCCACAAAGGTGCGACAGATAACACGATCACACAACCCTTTCGTACACAATGTAGAGCTTTAAAGTGGATGATTAATGTGATGTCGTGTACCTTTCTTTCATCACAGATGCTGACGACATGTGAGTGCTTTTTTTACTCATCTGCTGTTCTTCTAAGCATTCGACACACAATCTACATAGTCCCAATGAATAAAATGCATATGTGTAATAAAGCTGTCAATGCTTCACAACTGTTAAGAGTTTGTAAAGTCAGACATGTCATTTTCGTGCAGTGATAAAAGACAAGAGAAGGCTCTGAGCGTTGGGTTCTTTCAGCTGGTAAGAATCTCCCAGATGTTGTGTTTAACAGATGAATCTGACGCATCACATTCTCACGTGTGTCTGTCTCTGAACACCACACAGTTCCGTTTCGCCACATGGAAGGAAATCCTGATGATGGTCGTAGGAAGCGTTTGCTCTCTGGTACATGGTGCTGCCGCCCCGCTCATGCTGCTGGTCTATGGCATGATGACAAACACTTTTGTGTCTTATGAGCTGGAGATACAAGAACTGGCCGACCCAAACAAAGCGTGCATCAACAACACTGTCGCGTGGCGAAATGGATCTGTGGTGGAGAAGCCGGACAACACCAGCATCTTCTGTGGGTCAGTATGCTGTTTAACGCCACATTCCAGAAGGTTGAGAAATGATTCCAAACTTTTATAGTTGGGGTTTG
Organism: Triplophysa yarkandensis; assembly: GCA_033220385.1. NCBI lineage: Eukaryota > Metazoa > Chordata > Actinopteri > Cypriniformes > Nemacheilidae > Triplophysa > Triplophysa yarkandensis. Next base: position 2,393,314 of record CM065659.1, read on the forward strand.
CTCTTCACCCCACAGAGTGGACATTGAGTCGGAAATGACCATGTTCGCATATTATTATGTCGGTATTGGACTCGGAGTTCTGATCCTCAGCTACTTTCAGGTTTGTACGAGCTTATCATTTTATCAATTTTGGCTTTGCTTTTCAGTAAAATATGAAACATGTATGAAAGATATGAGTAAGAAGCAGGGTGACTTAAGTCTTTTTTTAGAAAGCGAAATGTCAAGAGGGTTGAATATTAATATTATTTTTATTTTATTCGTATTATTCTGTGTCTGCGGAAGAATTTTGAGATACTTGTCAAGCAAGAACATTTGTCTCATATTAATATTCATTGTTTAGTGGATAAAATAGATCTTTTAGTTGTCAAAGAAAAATGCTTACATTTTTATAAATCAAGATTCTTTTACCTGAGAAGTAAAATGACTTCGTTTTAATAACTTTTTTTCACAAGAAAACTTTATATGGGGAATTAAAGTAACATGGACGTTTTTTTTTATTTACAGCATATCTGTACACTCACTTAATATTAATGACTTGTTTATTAAAAAATATTTCCCTTCATATCTAATCACAAATGTATTTAAGAATGTTTAGACGGTTGTAAATTATGAAATCATGATGCCACTGGTGTGTACATTCTATCCATACATCAGAAGAAAAATCGAAGTCAGAAATGCATTGTCTTCACCAGCTTCACTTTTCTTCCAGATTGCTCTGTGGGTGTCAGCCGCCGCCAGACAGATTCAGAGAATCCGAAAAATGTATTTTCGAAAGATCATGCGAATGGAGATCGGCTGGTTTGACTGTAACTCTGTCGGGGAGCTGAACACAAGAATATCTGAGTAATGTTCATATTATTCATCCATGATGAATGTGTTCCATTAACTTGACTCCTCCAGCAAACGAATAAATGTGTCTCTCTGGGATATCTCTTTCCGTAGTGACATAAATAAAATCAACAATGCCATCGCAGACCAGGTGTCCATCTTCATCGAGAGGCTCTCCACGTTCATCTTTGGTTTTCTGGTCGGGTTTATCGGAGGATGGAAGCTGACTCTGGTTGTGATAGCAGTGAGTCCTCTCATCGGATTGGCCGCTGGACTCATGGCTATGGTTGGCACTGAACATCATTATTTTAAACAATGGGATCTAAACGTCCATATTACAGCTAGTTTCTTTGTTCATTAATTATTGTTAGTTGTAAATGAAGTTTTTGCCGTGTAGGCTGTGGCGAGGCTGACAGGCCGTGAGCTGCAGGCCTACGCTAAAGCAGGAGCGGTTGCAGATGAAGTTCTCTCTTCTATCAGAACGGTGGCTGCATTCGGAGGAGAGCAGAAGGAGACCGAGAGGTGATGGGAATGAACAGCAATTCCTTTTAAATCACATGTTTGTTTGTTTTTAAACTTCCAATGCATTGTGACCTGAATGGTTATCTTCCACAGGTATGACAAGAACCTGGTAGAAGCCCAAGCGTGGGGTATTAAGAAAGGAGCGATCATCGGGGTGTTTCAGGGATATCTCTGGTGTATTATTTTTCTGTGTTATGCTCTTGCTTTCTGGTACGGATCAAAACTGGTCATTGACACCAAAGAGCTGTCACCCGGCAGTCTTGTCCAGGTATGAGCACCCATGAAAGATACACAGATGACTGTAACTTATATCGTTTAATTCAACAGCATCGTTTTCAACAAAACCAAAATCTGATGTGCACTGAACTGTAATTTGCATTCTCTTAAGATCCAGAAGTGTAAAACATTTCCACTTTCATTTGATATACTACATTTTATAAAACGCATAATAACTTTTTTGTTTGTTCGTTACGCCGATTCAGGCTGTGTATAACTGATGTTTGTCCGTGGTTTGTTGCTCTTCAGGTGTTTTTTGGTGTTCTCATGGGGGCTATGAATCTGGGCCAAGCTTCTCCCTGTCTGGAAGCCTTTGCTTCTGGTCGGGCTGCAGCCAAGAGTATTTTTGACACTATTGGCAGGGTAAGAATACACGAATGCACGTGTACACACACACACACACACGCACACACACGCACATACACACACACACACACACACACACACACACACACACGCACGCACACACACACACACACACACACACACACACACACACACACACACACGCACACACACACCCCTTCCCAAAATCAATGTGTCGTATTCTCTTGATAATGATTTATCACTGTCACATTCTGTTCTCATACAGGAACCAGAAATCGATTGCTTCTCTGAGGACGGTCATAAATTAGACAAAGTTAAAGGTGACATTGAATTCCACAGCGTCGACTTCAACTATCCGTCTCGACCTGAAGTGAAAGTTAGTTTTTTTAATATTTAACACATTAAAAATGTCCAACGTTTATGACATGTTAATGAATCACAGCACATCACAATATGAAATATGTAATTCATAGAAATAAAATAAAAAAATGTTTTTTTTATTTCTGTATGGTAAACATTGCCATAGGCTTACTAGCTTTATTTCATATATATAGATATATTATTTGTTAAAGGAGAGGTAACTGAAGCAGTTTCTAATGGTAATCTGGAGTACCTGTAGTGTAGAAGGGCTTTGTTCACATTTCTTCTGTGTTCGATCATGTCTCAGATATTACATGAATTAAACGTGGTGGTAAAAGCTGGTGAGACGACTGCATTTGTTGGTCCGAGTGGATCTGGAAAGAGCACCACCATTCAACTCATCCAGAGGTTCTACGACCCAAAAGAAGGAATGGTACTTTACACAGCCTCCAGAACATCATCACACAACATAAGACCCACAATTATTCCTACGTCACCCTCTTTAGAGTGAAAAGCTGAGATCTCCAACCGCTCAGATACAACAATCTCTTCTTGAATAATGTGTTTGATGAAAGTTTAATCCTGAGGTCTCGTCTCTGTTTAGGTTACTCTGGATGGTCATGACATAAGAAGTCTGAACATTCAATGGCTGCGGTCTCTTATCGGTGTAGTGGAACAAGAACCAGTTCTGTTTGCCACCACAATCGCCGAGAACATCCGCTACGGCCGTGACGGAGTCACCATGGATGAGATCATACAAGCCACAAAAGAAGCCAACGCTTACCACTTCATCACGGATCTACCTCAGGTAACAGATGCTGACTTACTTACGACTCTAGTTTAACCATCACATGTTCAATAACTTGTATTTTAACACCTTTTGTTTAACAACATCACTTTAACGTTGAGACATGTGTACCGAAGTAGCCGATGTTTGCATTCATAGTGACTTCGACATGATTCTTTATTCAGTGGAACACAAAAAAGATATTTTGAGAAACGTCTAACAGGCTTTGTGTTCATACAGTGAAAGTCAATGGTGTTTGTTGTTTGTCATCATTCTTTACAATTGTCTTGTTGTTCAAAAGAAAGTCATAAAGGTTTCAAGTTAACTTTTATTTTTAACTAAACCATACTCGCTGAAAGAGGAGTACAAAAATGTATTTAAATTCGAACAAATAAACAAAACAAGAAATGTAAAATATGCAAAGATCATAATTGCTTAAAAGAGAATATGTTCTGTGTTATGCAGAAATTTGAAACGTTGGTTGGAGAAGGTGGAGGACAGATGAGTGGCGGACAAAAGCAGAGGATTGCCATCGCTCGAGCTCTGGTCCGCAATCCCAGAATCCTCCTGTTGGACATGGCCACATCAGCCCTGGATAATGAAAGTGAAGCTGTAGTTCAAGAAGCTTTGGACCAGGTGATTTATTTTGCTTAATGTTATCCAGGATTTGGTTTTCAGAATGTACCCCATCTCAAAATGCATCCACCAAATGTTTATCAGGCTCGACAAGGCCGCACAACGATCAGTATCGCACATCGTCTGTCTACGATCCGTAACGCTGATGTGATCGTGGGCTTCGAGCATGGTCGAGCTGTAGAGAGAGGAACACACGGTCAGCTCATGGACAGACAGGGAGTTTATTTTACTCTTGTCACCCTTCAGGATCAAGGCAATGAATCTGCCAACGAGAAACCTGAGAAGCGTAAGTTAGGTTGCTTTTGTGTAGTCATCATTGTGACTTGGATGACACTAACACGATATTAAATCCTGACAGCTCATCAGGTGGTTTTAGATGAAGATGTGATTGAGAAAGTAAGAAGCTTCAGCAGGGGAAGTTATGAGAGTGTTTTAAGGTACATTTTCTCTGCTTTTACATGTGAACATCCTCATTTTCAATATTATCAATTATATTTTTAACACAAAAAATCTCCCTCAGACGCTCATTGAGGCAGAGATCTCAGTCTTTGGTGTCCAACGGCATCAGCGACCCCATATCTGGAAAAGTCCAATTCCACTCGGACAATTTGGAATTAGAGGAACAGGATGTGAAAAGAAAGGTTCGTTGTGTTTCCTAAGAACACACGTCGTCTACCGTACATATCTTTCTACGTTCTCTCCACTTTCTTTCACCTGCAGAAGAGTAAAGGAGAAGACATCGCCCCGGCCGCTGTCACGCGGATTCTGAGGTACAATCGTCCCGAGTGGCCGTACATGCTGATGGGATCCATCGGTGCCGCCATCAATGGATCCGTCAACCCTGTTTACGCTCTCTTGTTCAGCCAAATACTTGGGGTGAGAGACACGCTCAGAACACACGATTCACGGAAACGAAACGAGATTAAAGCGGTCATGTTTCACGTCTTCTCTTCAGACATTTTCCATTCAAGACCTGGATGAACAGAGGAGACAGATAGATGGCATTTGCATTCTGTTTGCTCTTGTTGGAGTGATAAGCTTCTTCTCACAGTTCTTGCAGGTACAGGAGTTACAGGAGTTCATCATCATGTGAAATGTGTATGGCGATGTTATGTCTGGTTACTGTGGTGGGTTTTATCGCAGGGCTACGCATTTGCTAAGTCAGGAGAACTGTTGACCCGTCGCTTGAGAAAGGTGGGCTTCCAGGCCATGTTGAGACAAGAGATCGGCTGGTTTGATGATCCTATGAACAGCCCCGGTGCTCTGACCACCAGACTGGCCAGTGATGCCTCGATGGTGCAGGGGGTGAGTCCAGACCAAACCATTTCAAATACTTGCATCATCTTTTCCGTTTTCACCAAAGTTCTTTATAAAATCCACATTTGATTCAAACGCTGAATTAAGGATCATTCAAGTGAAAGTGCATATTAGAAAGTTTTGTTGTGAATGTTTCATGTTTGTGTCCTCAAGGCAACTGGTTCCCAGATCGGCATGATTGTAAACTCGCTGACCAACATCGGAGCTTCCTTCATTATTGCGTATTACTACAGCTGGAAACTGAGTCTGGTGGTCACATGCTTTCTGCCTCTTATCGGACTCTCCGGAGTCATCCAGGCCAAAATGTTAACAGGTTTTGCCAA
>CM065659.1:2413689-2438689 GCA_033220385.1 Triplophysa yarkandensis
AAGCACCTGCGCATGTCGGAGGATGACTGAACCAGAAGTGTTAGTACTTTATACAGGTAAACATATAGAAATGCACACAGAGATGATCAGTATGCAATACTTCAACTATATGATAAGAAAATGTTATCCATAGCAAACAAATTTAAGGAAGATATATTTTTTATATTAAACTTCACAAATTAACAAATTAACATTTTTCATAATAGTGTATAACAGTGGCTGAAAATATATAGGATGGCTTAGAATGAACAATTTGTAATATGATTTTGTAAAGCAAGAGAGACTAAAAGAATAAAACCCCACCGAGGTGATTTGGTTTGTAGAGTTTATTTAAAAGACATGGCAACATTATCCATGAGAACAGCTGATAATCAGATTTTCCAGCAGTGGCAGAGATTGCCTTGTTTTTGACATCAAATGTAAACCACACAACACGCCACACATCTGTCCGAGTGCAAATGAAACTTCAGAGCTTCTCCAACTTCACAGACAGCAGCAGCACACTCTCGAGTAACACCTGTCAATCACTTCAACCAATCATCATCCAACAAATCTGACATATCATTTCAATCTAAACTGAAACGAAAAGGATAAAGCACAACACAAAACATAATTATAAACCAGTTTATGCTGCAACTTCGTCACTATTTTGGTCTTCGGATAGTTGTGCCTTTAAAAATAAACTGATATGTTTCTTATGTACCTTGTTCATAAAGAGTTGAAATGAAGTGAAAACAGAACAGATGTATGAAGATGCACAACGATTATTAGAAATTAATCATTTAAGACACATTGAACTTGATTTCAATTTTAGGACTTTATAACAGCATTATATGAAAATGCAGCTGATAAACTGCTCGGACTCTTAAATCAAATCCTTTCATGATAGAGGGGAAAATAAGTTAACCCTGGAGTGATCTGTGATAAAACACTTTAGTGTGATGAGTGATAAAGCGAATTCCCTTTCATAGACTGAAGACCGAACAAATACTTGGCAAATTTGGTCATTTAAAAGCACTTTAACCCTTTTTACACCAACTTACATTTGTTTTGGTGCCGAAGCCCAGATCAAGAAAGCCAAAACACTAAACTTAATTTACACCAATCAGAGATGTCACAATATGCTGACGAAACCCATGAATATGAATATCAATATTTTGTTAATCCGTCACCTATGATCATATAAATATTTCTGCAGCAAAATCTGGCTGACCATTAAAAACACATACAACAGTTTGCCTTAAGAGCAATAATACTTTATCTTAAAATTGAAAAAAACATATTTTTTAACTAAATTCATTTCACTAAGAATTATTTAATTCAAAAGAGACAGATTGTTATTTTGATCATGATAATCATGTAGTAAAAATTATATTGTGACATCTGTAATACAAATGAATATTGTTTAGTGGCTTAAGAAACATGTGCTTCATAAACAGATTAAAATGAATATTTGTTTAAATAACAAAAAACAAGTCAGTGTACTTGTTTAATGTCAAATGTTTTTTCCAAGGCATTTCTATAAATTCCAACCAAATATCTAAATTGAACTAAAACCTAGTCCTGATTTAAAGGAGGGGTATCACAGGCAGTTTCTTATATTAATGTAGAATCGTAATGTTTAAATCCCTGAAAAGAAAGTTTCAATAAATAACAAAAAATAACTCGTGATCTAATATCAGAGATAGGTTGAATATTTGAAACAATCTTTCCAAAGTCTTAAGCTGTATGGGGAAGTGTTTTGACACAGAATTGTCATGTGTCCAACTCAGTTTTTAACAAACGGATCACATTAGATGTGACAACTCAACATGTTTAACAGTCTTAAGTACTTATAATGCATGAAACAGCGTGCTACCCCTCCTTGTCTGTGAAACCGGGGCATGACATTTGTGTTTGAGGATGTGTAATTCCTAAAACAACGCATTTCAGAATGAGACAGCACTTGTGTAGGGTTTGATTTGGATTATACAGTGGTTAGTTCCAGGACGAAATATGTAGATGGGTTCCAGACTGAGCGACTGCACCGCTGTCCTGTTGGTGTAACTGGGGTGTGAGTCTGACATCAAAACTTCCTATAGGTATGACAATAAAACTGTTCTCATGATGGCAGAAATGCAGCATGCTGATATGATTATGATAGAAAGAACTGGGTGTTCATTCAACCGCTGAAAGATAAAAGGTGCTTTGATAACCAGTGAACGTCTACCAATCAAGAACACAAGAACATGGAAGGCAAAAACATTTAAGAGGATGCTGAAAACAACAGATGGCAGAAAACCGCATTCACATTATTGAGACTTTCCAGTACAGGGCCGGTAATGTTCATACATGTTTTGACACAAAGCAGTGATGCAGGTACCGTCTCTCGGTTGACGGTTAGTGTTCGTATGGACTGTGGGACGGGGAGAGGTAACCGTTGGTGCCGTGGGCTCCGTTGGTTCCGTTAGTGTGATGTTTATGATGAGGAGGAAGTTCATCTTCATCAGAACTGCTCTCAATATCACTGCGGTCATCCTTTGACACCTGAGGGAAAAGACAGACGCACTTTGGCACAGGCTAGAGTTTTACTCTTATGGGTGGAAGAAGGTGACAGACTCAATGACAGCATCTGACTTCACATTGATTTTCATTCATGTCCTGAAACATTTCATTTGACAGATCAACGTGAAGGTTGGATCACTGGGGAAGATTAATATCATTTTCACAAACAACTCAAAACAAGTTTTACACAAATGTCACAGAAGTAGTCTTACAACAACTTGTGACTTTTCAACATATTATTTATTGCTGGTCCCTAAATGATAAGAATTTATATGTTCTGGTTGACCTTTATATTTATTTCTATCTCAGTCGTACGTTGTTTACGTATTATTTACATTCCAGTTCATATCACACAAGCATCTTTAAAATGCTTTTAATTCCAGTGAGATTGTGTTGGAAGGTTTTTTTCACACTTACATGTAAAGGATTCCATTTCCCCGCCTAAAAGCAGCAATGAAGAAAAAACACATTAAAAAAGAATTAATAAAGGTACAAATTAGTTCCAACCAAATCTGACAGATGACTGACAGCAACCAAAGGGCAGCTCCTGTGATTAAACACAATGCTCAAAGCACTAAGATCGTCAGTAGCAACAAAAGTACAATACTATCCATTGTAAGGTTAGATCCAAGTTAGGTTTCTGTAAGGACGGCTGAGCATGTTTTAATGCTTTCGGTACTGTGTAAGTAATACCTTTCCTCTGGAGATGGCCCTGCAGGAGATTCGTATGATCAGATACGACCAGAAGATGTGAAGAGTCTGCAGCATCACCAACAGCAGGTTAAACACCCACCAGGACGGAAATGAGCCAACAATCTCCCAACTCTCAAACACAGTGCTGTTTAAAATCCTGAAAAACACAAACAATGACAAACAATGAAAATATTTAATGACAAAAATCAGTTCAATAAAACACAGTAGAATATATATGAAGAGCTCTTTTCCAAAACACAAGAAATCCCTTTTAATAGTTTTATGAAAATGAACTTTTTTACCTGGACCCATCGATTTTGTTAATGTTTAATTTATCCTGTTAAAATTATCTGTCGGCTTACAAAAATCAAATAACATGAGATGGATTGAATTGAACAAATTATGATTGGTTGAGAGGACATTTTGCATATAGGCTAAATTCAGGTGCGGGATTTATAGCGTTTTGGAAAAAAATGAATCTTGTATTGCAAGAAAATATAATGATTAGACATGAAACATTGATGGAGCAAAGAAAAGGTTCAGTAAACAGCAAAATGTCATGATAAACTTGCTCGAACTAGAAAAAGCTCTTCATATAATATTTATATTGTTTTCCTGTATCTCAGTGTATCTCCAGTAGTTTGAATCTCACAAAAACAACAGTGACAAAAACACAATGTATTTGACCTCTTCAGTACAATAACCCCTGCAGAAAACCAAACTGAAACGGTTCAATTGTTGGAATGATACAGTCGAAATTACTTTCAAACTGTTTTTTCTATTCAAAATGAATGCTTGGTCAAGAACACGTACTCATGAACACACACACAGACACACACACACACACACACACACACACACTCACACACACACACACACACACACACACACACACACACACACACACACACACACACACACACACACACACACACACACACACACACACACACACACACACACACACACACACACACACACACACACACACACACACAACACAGAAATGGTCTTGTCATTTTATAAACAACATTAGACAATCCCACTCCAAACACACATTAGACACTTACAATCATCAGGAGATGACTCATTAGATTAAACACAGATGATGGGTTTTATAAAGCCTTACAGTCTGTCTGATGTGTTTTCACATACAGTAAACAGAGAGCTAGTTTATTTACTTTGATCAGGCCAAAAATATCTCTATAACTCTATCCCACTTCAAACGCACAAAGAGATGAAGGATTGTGTCCTTCCACTAAATGTCTTATTTCTCTGCAGGATGGGTTGTTAGGATTTTGTGCTAAACAACATTATACTAAAAACAACACTGATAGACTTTAATCTTCATTGAGCCCATAACATTCCTTTAATTTTATATTTCATATTGATTTATTAAAGCCCAACGTTTTTTAGCTTTGAATAAAATCAAGTATACTGTTGCAAAACCCAAAGATCTGTTCTTGCTCATTGTGAAGTGATCTCAACATCACTGCTGTAACCATAGTAACTATTACTCGGCAACAACATCCACCGAAGGTGTCAAAACCTAAAACAAGGATTTCTGCTGAAAACCTCAGGGTAACGTTAGAGAATAAGATGCTCGGAGACCGAAGAGGTCAACACACGTCATCTGTTACTGAAGCATACAAGAGTTTCTTACCACACTGGATACACTCCCAGTCTGGAGCTGATGAAAACCAGAGCAAACATCACAAACAGAATGTTGCACAGTCTCTGACACTTGGCGTAGTTGGCCATTTTAGCAGCCTATAAACACAAACATACTTTATTATTTCCTACATATCGAAAGCCATCTAATAAAGTCAGAACTTGCATTTGCAGCATCAAAATAAACTGAGATCTTGTTGGAACCTTGAGAAATCCTAAACATTGATGCCTTTCTAAGGTCATGACAAGAACATAAGTGGTGACATTAATACTAATATAATAAAAAAACAATAAACATAAAATTATCATTTCAATATTTTGCTTTCTTTCACAGAACTCAACAAAAGACATTTTGAAGAATGTTGGGAACTGGCACCCAAAAACTTGTATTAGTTTTGTGTTCACACAAAGTGAATGGGTCTCTTCTTGTGTGTTCAGCAGAAGAAAGTCATACAGGTTTGAAAAGAGTAAAGGATGGCATACATTTTCTGTAAAACTTATAGATACGAGATGAACCTCACCTCCATCAGGACGTCAGCAGCATCGTGCAGACACATGACCAGCGTTCCCACTCGTGCCATGTTATTCACATATGAGAAGGTGATGAGAGAGATCGTGGCCACATGGTGGAGAAACATGAGTAGAAAGTCCTGCGGGGTGTCACATGGACAGTATTAACATACGTGTAGATCTCTTTTTAATGTAATATATACATTAGAACTGTTGTCAGCTTAGAGGTTTCTCCATCTGTGGTGGAAACTACAACTAAAGGAACGCTATTTTATAGGTTTTAGATGTTTGGAAAACACTCACCAAAAAATAAACTTATTTTATTTTTAATTCATCGTTATCCTTGTTTTTATTTTTTAGTGAAGTTTCAAAATCACCGCTACTGAACGGAAGCTTCTTAACGAACACATGAAAAACTTCCTAACACTTCAGTGTGAAGAGAAGACAGACTCATGATGGTACACGTCTGAAAGCTTTATGATGGTGATGATGAAGAGTAGATAAAGAAAACTGAAGCATGAATGAAGAGAGAGAGAGAGCAGACTGAACATCCTCAACAGACATAAGAAATCATTTTGTATACACTGACAAAAATTAAAGCATGTTTTTATCTTGTTTTCGAGTAAAAAATATAAAAAAATTCATGAAAGAAGTCAAGAAACATGTACATGTTCTACAGTGTTGTGTAAATATGAATATGATAATTAAGTATAAACAAGCAAAAACAAACCATCAGCACCCTTAAAAGAAGTTACCTTGATGTTCAGTTTTATAAGAAACTTAAAGTTAAGTATACATGAAAGTATACTTAATATAGTGAGTATACTAATTATATTAAATGGGCCCAACTTTCTAGTTTATATAAACATACTCTCCTATTTAAGTTTACATTTAGTCATTTAGCAGACGCTTTTATCCAAAGCGACTTACAATAGTCGAGGAGACAATGAAGCGGTAAATAGCCGATACAACAATAGGTCAACAAGTGCTACAACAAGTACAGTACTGGTGAACAGTACTTTTGTAATATACATTTATACACTCCTTCTGTAAATTGCTTTTGATATTTTAAATAATTCTTTGGCCATTAAATGAACTAATGTTACATCAAATGTTTTATATAAAAAAGCTATTCGAATCTAGGATATTTGAAAAATGTGTTTGATGAACCACTTCACTAAAGTGTTACACATATCAAATGACTTGGTTGTATACTCAAAATGTTAACATCTTACATTTAGTTTAAAGTAAGTACACTAATAGCACACAGTATAAAATATAACTCAAGTTGGCACTCAATGATTTCAACACAGACATCCAATAAACGCACATTATAACTAGAGACCAAGCACTGAAAGTGTTATAGTGTCATTATAATAAGTGTGGAATAAGTGTTCTTATACAGCTTCATTCAAACTTTACCATTTTTCAACTTGCAAACAACTTTTAATATACATGATTTAGATAACCAAAGACGACAAATTAATGGATATTATATTGATAAATGAATAAACATGAAATATGTCATATCACCACATGATGTATAGTAAAATGAAACACTAAATGTTTAACGAACTTCTTTTGTCTGTTACATGATTTATTTGGTATTATCAAATAGTATATAAATAAATGTATTAAAAGCAAGAGGAAACCCAATAAGACCAATAAGGTAACTCAGCAAAAACTGGAACCACAGACCCAAATATCTCTTACAGACGTATAGGTCTAATTTTATAGCAATGCTGGGAATAGAGCAAGGTTTACTGTATGCCTCACACGTGATAAAGTAGAGTATAATGAGCGTAAACTCACGCTTGCGTACCTTCCTTCTGATGTCTGTGAACTGAGAGAACAGCAGTGATAGATAGAAAGACAGCTCCAGTATGTAGTAGTAATGTAAATCCACTGTTAACGGCTATAAAAAACACACAATAAAAACACACCAAACACAGTTTTCAAAAAAACTTCAACTTCATCAATTTGATCTTTGTGAAAGGATGAGGTCAAACATGTTTTCGTTAGTCTCAAAGCAAACTTCATTTTCTTTTTCTTCATTTAATTCCATCAAACCAGAATGCTTTTGAGTCACAGATATTCTCAATTGTCTTGAATGTACTACAAAAGATTTTCAAGCGACTTTAGTACATCTGGATAACGCTTGTTTCATACAATATAGCGCATCCAAGGTTTTTTTTAATGCCGATGATGAACCTGTGCACATCTGTACTCCCTTTATCTTAATGATTAGCAGAAATACTGTACGTTGGGTCTCGAATCACATTTTACTCGATCAGGAATGCCCAAACTCTTTCATACTGCTGTATAGCAAAAGAAGTCCTAATGACCAACGAGTTTCGAATGAATCCTATTTAAGAGTTGACTCTTCTGTAGTTCTATTGAAAGTGGCTAAATGGATTTGAAAACGAGAAAACTCAATCTTATTTACTCAAGGGGAGTCGGACAATGAGCCTATTTCCAGAAAAAGTGGCGTGTTCCTTCAAAGAAAGTAAAGAAGCGCGATCTGTATGTTTAAATGTTTATAGATGTACCTGATAGGGGTAACTGTACCAGCACTTTCTGGTGTCCCACAGCCACGGTGTCTGAAAAACATGAGGAAAATACTTAAAGCACAAGACTCTATTCCAGAAAGAGTACATCACAGTATGAAATGTGTGAATATGATTCGTGTTAGTTCCATGGAAGGACTGATTATAAGCTGTATATTTATTTGAGAAGTAAGCTTTCATAAAGCATGACATGAAGCTCAATTTCCCGTGAGATACGAGTCGTGTTTTGTGATTGCTGACGTACGACGCAATCGGCAGCAATTCTCATATTCAAAAGATCTGCGGGTAATTGTAATGAGAAAATAAAACGCGGTGTGTGTGTGTCTGTGTTTACACCCACTGGGGTGCATGAATACGCGGCATTGAGAGGATAATAACCTGCTTTACAAAGTCTTTCTCACCGGCCACAAAAAAAATAAGAGTAATTCAAAGCATGCAAATAAGTATGGAATAACACAAAACGGCTGAAATGATTGATGTCAATGGTTCTGTGTGAAACACAGACATGTGCAGTGTTCAGATGAACTCAGAGACTATATATTACACATACTTGTGCAAGAACGTTTTCATCTCTTTCATTTCTTGTCTCAGACTGACACCTTAAAAACATGATAACACCTCTGTGTTTGTAAAAACTGGGGATACCTTCTCTCCTCTGAGTTAAGATAATGTTAAATCTGAATCTGTATTTCCTCCTGGTGATATTAATAACAAGGCTGGTATAATTGATCCTATGGTTGCTGGTTTGATACTCAGTACCAGCAGGAATACCACGACTGCTGGTGAGCCCCTGAGCAAGGCACCGTTTCCCCCAACTGCTCCCCGGGTGCCACAGCATAGATGCCCACTGCTCTAGGTTTGTGTTCACAGTGTGTGTGTGTGTGTGTGTGTGTGTGGTGTGTTCATTTAAAGTGTGTGTACACTTGTATGGGTTAAATGCACAGCAGTAATTCCAAGTTTAGGACATCCCACTTCACGTCACTACAGTGTGTGCCATGCCCTTCACCTAAATGACTTTTAGTTTTTGGTGAACTACACCTTCAAAGCTAAATAAAGAGTCATAAAGACAGGGGAAGTCATGTCGAAGTTGTTTACATCAACATATCTGCATTATAGACACAGTGATGAATTATGAATGGCTTCTTTTGGAGAGACAGGGGCGATCGAGTGTTAATAGACACTGCTTATGAGCTGATGGTACAATGCAACAAATAAATTTCAAGTCAAATCTCCGGCATCACAAAGCTCTGAGGATATAAAACCAAATACAAGTAAATAAAATATTGACATGATTCTCCATCTGTTCTGAATACAAAATATTCTATGCTTCTCATATATTCAATGATCTTTACCTTCTTCAGGAACCGCACACCGTATGTAAATACGTACAGGTAAAAAGTGAACCTCCACCTGTTGAGAGAATGCAATAAAAACAAAAGATTACAAAATTATTATTCATCACACTGTGTTTCAAGCCTGAAGTGTGTATAAAAGCCTATATGAGCTCCAAATCATGTCTGTAATGATAAATTTAGAGTAAGAAAACATGTCTTCATTTAGAGACAGGTAAGAAACATAAATCAGAAGATAAAACCCGCTTCTGGTTCTCAAGCTCTTCAACATCCATCAGGAAATCAATGTTTCCTGTTACCGTGACAACATTTCACAGCATCACATCTTCATTACAAAGAAGTAAATGAAAAAAGATTGAAAACAAACAAAAAACAACGTGAAATACTGCTTAACAGTACAGCAATAAAAGACACCTTATAACCCGTCATTCTTAAAATTAATGACAATTTTGTTTTCACAGACTTCACAAAATAAAAAGTGAGTGAGTGAGAGAGAGAGAGAGAGAGAGAGAGAGATAGAGAGAGACAGAGAGAGAGAGAGAGAGATAGGGAGAGGAGAGATAGAGAGAGACAGAGAGAGACAGACAGAGAGAGGAGAGAGAGAGAGAGAGAGAGAGAGAGAGAGAGAGGAGAGAGAGAGATAGAGAGAGAGAGAGAGAGAGAGGAGAGAGAGAGATAGAGAGAGACAGAGAGAGAGATAGAGAGAGACAGAGAGAGAGATAGAGAGAGGAGAGAGAGAGAGATAGAAAGAGACAGAGAGAGAGATAGAGAGAGGAGAGAGAGAGTGAGAGAGAGACCAGAGAGAGAGAGAGAGAGAGAGAGAGAGAGAGAGAGAGAGAGAGAGAGAGAGAGAGAGAGAGAGAGAGAGAGAGAGAGAGAGAGAGAGGAGAGAGAGAGATAGAGAGAGACAGAGAGAGAGAGAGAGAGACAGAGAGAGAGATAGAGAGAGGAGAGAGATAGAGAGAGAGAGAGAGAGAGAGAGAGAGAGAGAGAGAGAGAGAGAGAGAGAGAGAGAGAGAGAGAGGAGAGAGAGAGATAGAGAGAGACAGAGAGAGAGAGAGAGAGACAGAGAGAGAGATAGAGAGAGGAGAGAGAGAGAGATAGAAAGAGACAGAGAGAGAGATAGAGAGAGGAGAGAGAGAGTGAGAGAGAGACCAGAGAGAGTGAGAGAGAGAGAGAGAGAGAGAGAGAGAGAGAGAGAGAGAGAGAGAGAGAGAGAGAGAGAGAGAGAGAGAGATATCCCTGAGGCCATATAAGTGTGCTTGTAAAGCCGTGGGGTTTATTCTGTGATAGATCGCATTAATTACTTCTGTAATATCCGTAAAAGGCTCAACTGTCGTTCTCCCTGCGTGTGAAATAAAACAATATCAATTTAGCTCAGAAGCTTAAAGAACGAGTTTTTCCCCGATCCGCAGGCCGTACAACGATGACTTAAGTGGAAAGCCACCAAAGTTTAAAGCAGTTCATCTCAAAACAAATGTGTTTATCATGAGACTTACACACTTAATGCTTTAGAGAAAGAATCAATCCAGACATGTTGTTTTGGATGCTTCGAGAGGAAATAATCTGTACTGTACGTGTCACTATCGGTCTTACTATATCACCTATCTCTAATGGAGAATATTAACATCACTTTTGGAAATTGTGGATGTTTCCCACAGAACTGTTAAACTTGAAGAAAATCCTGTGTCATAATCCATACCAGACAGACAGACATTGTTTGGCTAATAAACAGTTAATCCTAGATAAACAAAAAGGAAAACAGAATAAATTGTGGCACACTGAAATGAAAAGGCCAATCTTAATCTCAAGATGAGCACAGGTTATTTAACTGATGAGGCGGTTGCTTGGCAACAGCTTAAAGGGTGTATATATATATATATATATATATATATCTCCTTAATATATATACATGGAATAATTAACTACATTTATCATTAACCTACAGTTAATCATCATAAATCTGATGTGAGTGATTGTGAATGTAACTCAAGACACCCTGGACACTCACATGTCACATGACTCATCCTTTTCAGGTCTTTCTCAAAACATTACATATTCCACCATGATTAAAACCTTCCCTTTCATTTGTGTTTCATGTGAACTGACAAAATAAGAGAACTGACCGCAAACACGGTGAACTGTTGAAGTCATATTGTGTTTCTATGGAGACTAAAAATATTCCTTAATGTCTGTGGGCGTACAAAAATCCACTTTCTCCACTTTACACTTTTATGAGCTCTGTGATTTTTTTTCACTCTCGAAAGCAACTTGACCCATCACATCTGAGTGATGAATACCAGAAACAATATCCCAGAAATTCATCGTTATAGATGTCACATAAAAACCCTCAGAAAAAGTTATATTTTACTTAAGCCCTGCTGAGCCTATGCACAAGTGTTGTAACTTATATTATATAAGTGATTTTTGACATGGCATGGTTTTTGAGGTACGATCAACTATGTAGAATTTCTGTGAATTAAAATGCACAAACGAGAAGCAGAAACATCCAACAAATGGTCAAGACTTCTCTATAGACCATCAAACAGTTACTAGATTTTTATTTTTGTTTGTCTTTTTATGAAGAAATATGGAATTATGGATTTGAAAATCCTAAAAAATAGCCCTTAGTTGACTATAAAAATAACAGTTAACTAAATAAATCAAATGCATGATATCTGAACAACCAAATGTTCATATCTGTGCTATAAGTATAGTAACTACCTTTGGTAAAAACTTTGCATTCTAAAACAAGGCATTGCAAGGTTGGTACTGCCCATCTGTCTGAGTTGAGAAACTGACTCTGGTTGGCAGACCAACTGTTTACAAGCCCTTACAAAGTTAAAGGTCAATAGTATAGTACATATAGTATCGTTTCGGTTTAAAGGAGTAGTAGGAAGTATTTATTTGGTGTATCTATTATTCTCTGAGAGAAAGACATACTTCAGAAGGATTCTCATAGGACTACACTGGCAAGCGAGCTTGTTTTGTCATCTTTAGAGACGGACGTTTAATTGCCTCTGAAGGAAGCAGCGCAGCTTCTTGTTGTAGCGCAGATGAGATGATAACTCCATCACCTTTGGGGCTTTCGCACGAGACTATTAGTCTGAACACAACGGAATCACTACAAAAATCCCAGTGCTAAAGCTACACACGCTTCGTGACTTTAACAAAACATTTATTTTAAATGATAGAATATGTAGATAAATGGGCTCTACTCGTTTCTGTGCCACCCCGAGGATCAAAAGTTACGATAACTGATGTCCAGCGTATGAGATCGTCACACACCAAACTTTTCTTTTTTCATTACAGTAATTAGAGATAATCAAACAAATATGAAGACTTGAGTGTTTTGGTGTCTCACATGCTCTCGCAGAAGCGTGCCAGCGTGCTGGGTTTCTCCTGGTTGCGTCGTTGTCTGAACCAGCGTTGAATGGTCCTTACATCCCAGTCCAGCTGCTTAGACAGACCCTCTAACCTCTTCTCATCCGGATGCTGGAAGACACAGAGAGTGCGTGAAGGCGAAGATCTGC
Organism: Triplophysa yarkandensis; assembly: GCA_033220385.1. Lineage (NCBI taxonomy): Eukaryota > Metazoa > Chordata > Actinopteri > Cypriniformes > Nemacheilidae > Triplophysa > Triplophysa yarkandensis. The sequence continues at coordinate 2,426,560 of CM065659.1, forward strand.
TAAACAAATGATGTTTAAAAATGATGTGGTCATTTTAGGTCTGGTGGTCAGAGAGTTGGACTTGTAATCAGGAGGTTGTTGGTTTGAATCCCGGTTCCATCAGACAATGACCGAAGTGTTCTTGAGCAAGCCCTGTTTACTCTACACAGATGATTGGCAACTGCATAATACTTGCAAGTCATTTTGGATGAAAGCGTCTGCCAAATGAATAAATGTAAATGTAAAAAGGACTCTCATCCTTTCGATGAACTTAAAGCAGTCCAGACAAATTTCAATGTCCCTCTTAAATGTAAAACAATTTCTCTCTTAATATAAATAATCCATCTAAGCCACTGAACATATTTCCATCAGTGCCTCACTTCGATCCAATCTTATGAAGAACGTAGCTGAAGTAAAGCTCTCAGTGTCATCTCTCAATGGAAGGGTGTCTCTTAAAATTTGACTGAAATGTGTGTGTCTGAATATTTATCAAGGATTTTCAGTTGAACAGCGGGGTTAAAAATAGACCTGCTGCGTCAGTGCACAAACTTAACAAACGTCAAAGAGCCGTTGGGTGCTCCAAGATTTCCATCACCTGTACCGTCATCAAGAGTCTGTAAAAGCTTTAAAATCAGCTGATCTATATCATTGTAAGAAGCAGGGCAGATAAGTCACTGAAAAAATATGCCATCGCATTAAAAAAATATCCAAAATATGCCATCTGTATTTTATCAGACCTTTATTCTGTATCGCAGTCGGTTTTTGTTTTTAAAAATATTAACAAATCTTTTTCACCTTAGTGATAGCAGTGAAGACCTTTTCCAGAATAGCGTTGGGCTGAGCCTTCTGCGGTCCATTGGCTTGGATTTTCAGACCTAGAGCACACGGCCTTGCAATAAACCTACAACAAACAATGAACAACACTTATTACATTGACATGTGGAAATATTGACCACAATCACTTTAATTCAGTGGGCATTTAAATCAATCCTAAGAAATCAAATGTGAAATCAAATCTAATGTGAAATCAAATCTAATGTGCAATCCAACTCTGTGGTTGTCCTGACTAATATCTTCTATCATAACAGAGAGCGTGACGTAAAGCACGCGGGTCAATCTTGAGAGTTTGTCTTAATCCAGCCGAGCAGATGCTTTTGGGAAAGCCTGATAAATATCTGGGGACGGGAAATAAAACGCCCTAACACGGATCGCAGGAATCCAGCCACAGAAAACCCACAATGTCATCATTACAGCTGTTACGCTACTGGGATCATATCTGCTTAATACAATAATAATAAGAAGAAGTAAAACATAACGTAGAAATTAAAAGGGTGAACACTGTGTCTTTAGTGCCTCCAGACAAGAAGGGAAAATGTGAATGATGATGAGATTATAAAACCTTTAAATGAGGAGAATAAAATGGGCATAAGGAAAATTCAAGACAGAGAGAGAGATGCACATAGTTTGCACTCATATTATCAAATTAATGAAATTAAAATAATTGGCTATCCAATGAAAAATAGTCGATTTTGTAACAAAAGGAGGCTCGACTGTTGACAATAATCTCAAAATGGCAAAATATCATTTTATGGATTGTCCCGGCAAAGAAAGACCACACAACCATCCGAATGTGGACTGATTCTGAATGTGAGATTTGTAAAGATGACAGCAGGGTTTAATGAGCTTCTGACAGTAAATTAAGCTTTAAATCTCTTTTTAATGAAGCGTGTCACACGCCGTAAAGACCCTGCCGAACTGATTCTTGTAGAAAACTGAGATAAGATTATAGAGTCTTCGCACAGATTGATGTGTGACATGGGAAATGTTTGTTTTTGTGAAGCTAAAATGTCATAAACGGGCCCTGGTTCACAATAAAACATTACAGTGATGTGTGGTTTAGAGCGAGGGGATGAGAAAGCATGTTTGCATTTCAGATAATGCGTCTTCTTTCCAAAGAAGTGATGTAATAGCACTGAGAAGACCACAAGAAGCTTAAGATGTCAAACAGTTTTCCCTAGAAACAAGAAGTGGTGGCAGAACATATAAGCATTAACATATTTTTGGGGTAAAAGCTAATAGACTTACATCACAACCATTTATAATTTACTACAGTAGTCAGAAGTAAACGCTATTAAGGGGAAGACTTATTCTTGTTCTAGAGAGCTTCTTACGAGAGTAATGCAGAATGAGTCATACGGTTATGAAAAGTCGATTTTTGTTATACCTTTTTGCATTTGTGTAAAGCAGTTGACTTTATGTTTTTGATAAATGTTTTTGTTGAATGTAGATATATAAAAAATAAACTTGTACGAAGAAAACACTGTCAGTAACATTTTCTTTCGTAACACTAAAGACAAGTAACAAGAAGTTGTAAAAGTTTGGTGTCAGATGAAGGTAACCTAAGGTCCAGATGGTCTTTAACATTCATAAATGCAAAATGTGCCACGATGTGTCCTCTGAACGCGAGAATCCAAATTTAACAAGACCCAAACCTGTCATTATTTAATGTTTTCCAGCATGCAAAGTGCTCATTTTTGACGAATCCCAGCTGACAAATCTAAAACGGCATTTCCATTTATTCAAAACGGCACCAGAAATGAATGTGCAGACGCATTTGTTCGAGATGTCATCAGACTGAATAAAAAAGCAACACATTTTTGGGGATGACAATTCCCTTCATAACCTTTAAACCAAAGAATACTCTTCTGAATTAACACAATATGAATTGTAAGTCTTCCCCATCGCATCAGATACTGTGGCACAACCAGTACAACAGTGCAATGGGATATAAACGTGATTGCAATAGAACTTAATGGTGTTCCGAACTACCACACAACATCCTACAAATAAATGCCAAAATATTACCAATGGAGACCTAAACAGACCATAATAGTTTTCATTATTATAAAATCCATTTCTTATGTGATGGTTTGTGGATGAATGGAGTTAGATTAATAATTTTGTTTACAATTATTTGTGTGTATAAAAAAATATTTATAGCAATCATATAAGTATGAAGAACATTTAGAGTCTGAAGCAATGTTAAGGCCTTTGAGATTCACAAATAAACCCATCAGAATCCAGCAACTCTTATCAGCATCAGTACCACTAAAGAAGTCCATCGACATTAAACTGTAATATAACATTTAAAGAGAATAAGGAGAAACCTCACTGTTGACACAAGGTTGTGTATTTATGTATAATACAGTATAATGATATATGTTATGCTTCAGTGGATAGTGAGCTGTTTATGGGTTCTGATGCTGTTTGCAATGGAAAGAATTAAAATGTGAATTTGCATTGTGTTTTTCCAGCAGATCTATCCCATCATCCTCATCACCATCATCATCACCATTATCAACATCAACATCATCACCATCACCATCAGCATCAGCATCAGCATCAGCATCAGCATCATCCTCATCACCATTATCAACATCATCACCATCACCATCAGCATCAGCATCAGCATCATCCTCATCCTCATCCTCATCCTCATCCTCATCCTCATCATCATCATCACCACCACCACCACCACCACCAGCATCACCATCAGTATCACCATCATCATCATCACCATCATCATCCACATCCACATCACCATCATCATCACCATCATCAGCATCACCATCATCAGCATCACCATCAGCATCACCATCAGAATCACCATCATCACCATGACCATCAGCATCATCAGCATCACCATCACCATCACCGTCACCATCACCATCATCACCATCATTACCATCACCATCAGCATCACCATCAGCATCACCATCATCACCACCACCACCATCATCACCATCATCATAAGCATCACCATCATTACCATCATCATCCACATCACCATCATCACCATCACCATCATCACCATCATCACGATCAGCATCCTCATCATCACCACCATCATCACCATCATCATAAGCATCACCATCATTACCATCATCATCCACATCACCGTCATCATCACCATCATCATCACCATCATCACCACCATCAGCATCAGCATCATTACCATCATCATCCACATCACCATCATCGCTTTCATCACTTTCAGCAGCTGAAGATGGAGCTCAACATATTAAAGGTTCAGATCCTACTGATGGTGATGCTGGTGGTGATGATGGTGATGATGCTGATGATGGTGATGATGATGATGCTGAGTGATGGTGCTGCTGAGTGATGGTGATGATGATGGTGCTGAGTGATGGTACTGATGATGGTGATGCTGGTGATGATGGTGATGCTGATGATGGTGATGCTGGTCATGACGGTGATGCTGGTGATGATGGTCATGATGGTGATGGTGATGATGGTGATGATGATGGTAATGATGGTGATGCTGATGGTGATGATGATGGTAATGATGGTGATGCTGATGGTGATGCTGGTCATGATGGTGATGCTGGTGATGGTGATGCTGATGATGGTCATGATGGTGATGCTGGTGATGGTGATGCTGATGGTGATGATGGTCATGATGATGATGATGGTGATGCTGGTGATGATGATGCTGGTGATGGTAATGATGGTGATGCTGGTGATGGTGATGATGGTCATGATGATGATGATGGTGATGCTGGTGATGATGATGCTGGTGATGGTAATGATGGTGATGCTGGTGATGGTGATGATGGTCATGATGATGATGATGGTGATGCTGATGGTGATGATGCTGGTGATGGTAATGATGGTGATGCTGGTGATGATGGTGATGCTGATGGTGATGATGATGCTGGTGATGGTAATGATGGTGATGCTGGTGATGGTGATGATGGTCATGATGGTCATGATGATGATGATGGTGATGCTGGTGATGATGGTGATGATGGTCATGATGATGATGATGGTGATGCTGGTGATGATGGTGATGATGCTGGTGATGATGGTCATGATGATGATGATGCTGGTGATGATGGTCATGATGATGATGATGATGCTGGTGATGGCAATGATGGTGATGCTGATGGTGGTGATGCTGGTGATGCTGGTGGTGATGATGGTGGTGATGATGGTGGTGATGCTGGTGGTGATGATGGTGATGCTGATGGTGATGGTGATGATGATGATGCTGGTGATGGTGAAGAATGCAATGGTGGTGATGATGCTGAAGATGCTGATGATGATGATGAAGATGCTGGTGATGGTGCTGGACGTACCTCTCAAAAAGCAGTCTGATCATGAACATACAGAAGGCTAAAGGACAAGCCAGATAGAGATCTTCAGCTTGAGGAAAGCTCGACTCGTCAGTGTTCTTCAGGTCAGCCCAGGTGACGTTATGAGGAAGCCAGAACCTCTCGTTCCAGAACCAAGCCAGAATCCCCGCCATGTCCCGCGGATCCGGTGCCTTTACTTCTTCACTGAGGCCGCTGATGACGAGCGAGCGATATCCGGTTCTGGATGTGCAGGTCCAGTTTCATGTGACAGTAATAATCAAATGTCTCTCTCTCTCTCTCTCTCTCTCTCTCTCTCTCTCTCTCTCTCTCTCTCTCTCTCTCTCTCTGTGAGTGTGTGGGGAAGTAGAGCGAATCCAGGCGCCCCACCTCCCTCACGCTGATTGGTTATCACTCCTGTCAATCAAAATGCTTCCCAAAGATGTCATTTTATTTTTAAATGGAACACAAATGGGGAAATTATGAATATTTATAATTAATATTTGTTTATAAAAAAAAATTTATAATGAGCTTGTGTTGTTTATTTATTCTGTTTTTGTCTGTGTGGAAAATCAGAGCAAAGCTTCGTGTACCGCCTCCGTGACGCTGATTGGCTCAGGCATGTGTCAATCAAAATGCTCTCCACAAGATGTCATTTTATTTTTAAGTGGAACACAAATAGAGAAATTATGAACATTTTGTATGATTTTTTTCAATAAAGTTTATCATTATAATGAGTTTGTGTTATTTATTTATTCTGCTTTTTACTGTGTGGAAAAGCAGAGCAAAGCTTCGTGTCCCGCCCCCTTGATGCTGATTGGTTAAGACATGTGTCAATCAAATATATTTCGTTAAAATATTATTTTTTTTAAATTAGAACATGAATAGATAAATTATGAAGATTTTTTATAAAGTTCATTATAATGAGCTTGTGTTGTGTTTCTATTCTGCTTTTGACTGTGTGGGAAAGCGGAGCAGAGCTACAAGTACCGCCTTCATTACGCTGATTGGTCTAGGCATGTGTCAATCATACATGCTTCCTTAAAATAATTAGTTTTTTATTTTATTTAACACAAATCGAGAATTTCTACGGGATTATACAATTTATAAAGTCCATCTTAGTTATTTTGACTTGTGTCTCTTGAATCTTTCAGCTTATTTCTCTTTTTTTGTTAGTGGAGTAGATTCACTAAGCCCAGCCTCCTCGATCCTGATTGGTTTAGCTGCCTGTCAATCTCACCGCGTCTCATATATGTTTTGGTACATATAGCGTTTATCAAATCTTTCTCTTTAATAACAAAAAACGAATTTTCTAAATTTTTATTTATATTTATTAATTAATATTATTTGGTATTTTTCATATGGTACACAAACAAATCAGTTTTAAATAATTTATTTATTATGTGGACAAAATAATACCGGTAGGCTTTTATGTGCAATGTTCCTTTTAAAACATTTTTATTTTGAATTAACTAAAATTAAAATGTTTATATTAGTCAGTTTTTGTAGTGATTCTCGTGTGTTTGTAGAGTGTCTCCACCTGCAGGATAATAATATAATAAAAGTCTCTGTATTACATTGCAGTATTACAACATTCTGTGTAATTTATATGTTAATATCTATTTTAAAAGCTTTAATTTACACTAATGCAAACAAACTCTTTTACAACCAAAGCTGTAATATAAATTTTATATTTTAATAAATTATAATATACATTATTATATTACTTTCATACAAGTGGTCAAACTCAGCCAACTTCTGCTATTTTAGCTCATATTTATCCCATAATTAATTTATAAGATTAAAATATAATGTTAAAATGTACATGTGTGTATTTTATATTTATATTGAAGCTTTGGATGTTTTTCCAGTGGGATTTTCCCCAAAACGCATCAAATTAATGTTATTTTAGAGAATAAACAGATAGATTTTGTTAATTTTCATGCATTAATGAAGATAGTGTAAATAAAATCTCTCTAAATGAGATAAAACTGATGAGTAAAACATTAAATTGGTGAATAATATTAAAACTCTTCATCTAAAGGCTATGTTTAAAGAACACAAAATATTTAAGTTAGTCTAAAAGTTTAGTTCATTACTAATAATTTGTAAAAATTATTTATTCTCACACATCTTTATTTCTTTTATTTTCAGTATGGAAATTCTCAACAAAATGAGTATGTAAGAAATACCTTATAAATGTTGTTAAAATGTGTAAATAAAAATAAAAAATAAATATCTTTATATTTATCACTTAAGCATTGTTTTATGATCTGTAAAAGCAGAAAACTGTATTATAATCTCTTTTACAATTAAATATTACAAACCTCAAACGAATTTTACTCTCACACATCTTTATTTCTTTTATTTGCAATATGAGTATGTAAGTAATACCTTACAAATGTTGTTAAAATGTGTAAATTAAAATAAAAAATAAATATATTTTAATTTATCACTTAACATGTAAAAGCAGAAAACCGTATAATTATATATTTTACAATTCAATATTACAAACCTCAAACGAATTTTACTTTCACACATCTTTATTTCTTTTATTTGCTGTATTATTATGTAAGTAATACCTTACAAATGTTGTTAAAATGTGTAAATTAAAATAAAAAATAAATATATTTTAATTTATCACTTAACATGTAAAAGCAGAAAACCGTATAATTATATATTTTACAATTAAATATTACAAACCTCAAACGAACAATATCAAATCCTCAAAACATAATTCAATACATTTATATTAATAAGTTTTAAACGTTAAATAACGGAGTGTTGTTTTATTCCAATCCATCCAATCAAATGCGCGCATACAAACGTTCCTGATGAATATTCATGAGCTCATCCTTCACCATAGTAGTTCTCGTGCGCGCGCGTGTCCGGATGTGTGAATGACACGCGGCAGTGATCCAGCGGCGGCGGCAGCGGAGGTGAGCGACTCCTCAGCGGCATCATGGCGGAGCACAGCGACTCCCCAGCGGCTGTTCAGAGCCCTCAGCCGGCGCTCGTCATCAGCTGGCCCAATGTGAAAGAGGGCTACGAGCTACAGGAGGTCATCGGTGAGTTCCGCTTTTCTTTCCTCTCATGTCTCACGTGAGGGCCTACCGGCGTCTAACATCCGCACCGGCCAATGACAGCGATGCAATGCGGATGTGACACGTCTGCTGGTTCCATCACTTAACACGGCAGGAAACGAGACGCGATACATTGTGACCGTCGTGAGAGTGACGGGTGGGTGATGGACGGATGCTGGGTCGTCATGGTGACATTGGGAAGCATCAGCACTCACAGCATCCTGAGAGTGTTTAACAACAAAGTCATTTATTAAACATCTGTGATCTCTTATTTTACATCTTGATTAAACTTCTTAGAATCTTTAAGTCTATCTGATTTAAGTCTATTACAGTGTAATTCTGTGACAATACCTTATACATCTTGATAAAACTTCTTAGAATCTTTAAGTCTATCTGATTTAAGTCTATTACAGTGCAATTCTGTGACAATACCATATACATCTTGATTAAACTTCTTAGAAGAAATAAGTGAAATCTTTAAGTCTATCTGATTTAAGTCTATTACAGTGCAATTCTGTGACAATACCTTATACATCTTGATTAAACTTCTTAGAAGAAATAAGTGAAATCTTTAAGTCTATCTGATTTAAGTCTATTACAGTGCAATTCTGTGACAATACCATATACATCTTGATTAAACTTCTTAGAAGAAATAAGTGAAATCTTTAAGTCTATCTGATTTAATTCTATTACAGTGTAATTCTGTGACAATACCTTATACATCTTGATAAAACTTCTTAGAAGAAATAAGTGAAATCTTTAAGTCTATCTGATTTAAGTCTATTACAGTGCAATTCTGTGACAATACCATATACATCTTGATAAAACTTCTTAGAAGAAATAAATGAAATCTTTAAGTCTATCTGATTTAATTCTGTGACAATACCATGAACAGATTTGTTCTTCTTTACTTTACGCACAGATTTACATTTACATTTAGTCATTTAGCAGACGCTTTTATCCAAAGCGACTTACAATAGTCGAGGAGACAATGAAGCAGTAAATAGCCCATACAGAAGACGACTTTAAGTGTTTCAGAGACTCATGTCAAGTTTTACAAAGTTTCGTATTAACTTAAGTATTTTATTTATAGTATTTTTAGTAAGAACTTTATTGAGGATTGTCACATCCCTAACGCCTCATTTTGCTCTATTATTAATATAGTATTAAAATATATATTAAAATATATTAATTATATTATGTTCTCTAAAGATATAACCCTTGACCATTTGTTAAATATTTTTGATTCTGGTTTTACATCAATCTTAAGAAGTTTGTTAACTCCTTAAAAAAGTACTCTTTTTTTACAGATATAATCCAGATTTATTTACAATTCATAACATAGAAAACTTCATTTTTAGGTATTTAAATACTATATAAACAACCTCATATCTGTTTGTATAATACAATAATTTATAAACGTATCAGTTTATTTGTTTAAATATCATGTCACGTGTATAACCCTGGAATTGTGTGATGTCATATAGACCTGTAGAAGATGTCTGTATGAAGTTTATGATATAGAATAGAACGTGGAACGGCTCTTTTTCAGATGTTTATCAGATGATTTTGAACAGCAGATGTTTTCCAGACCTTTAGAAGACATTTTACTGATGATTCTGTGATATCTGGACACCCTTTGCTCATTTCTACAGCATCAGACTACAAAATTTGATCAAAACGAGCATACGGATAATTGTATAAATCTAATTTAAGAATCTACATTACAGATAAATGGTGGTTCAACACTTTATAAATCACATGGTTTTAACAATATTTATTTGAAGTTCTTTATGTTAAATGATGCGGTCAGGTCATGTGCGAATGCTAATATATATATATATATATATATATATATATATATATATATATATATATATATATATATATATATATATATATATCACATGGTTATAAATCACATGGTTTTAACAATATTTATTTGAAGTTCTTTTTGTTAAATGATGCAGTCAGGTCATGTGCGAATGCTAATATATATATATATATATATATATATATATATATATATATATATATATATATATATATCACATGGTTATAAATCACATGGTTTTAACAATATTTATTTGAAGTTCTTTATGTTTAATGATGCAGTCAGGTCATGTGCGAATGCTATATATATATATATATATATATATATATATATATATATATATATATATATGTATATATATATATATATCACATGGTTATAAATCACATGGTTTTAACAATATTTATTTGAAGTTCTTTATGTTAAATGATGCAGTCAGGTCTTGTGCGAATGCTATATATATATATATATATAAGTAGAGTTGTGTTTTGGGTTGTGCAGTGATCAGGTTTATATGTCTAAACCTTTACATCAGCACATTCTCTGCTGTGATCTGTCTGTCAAACAGAGATGTCATCTGCTGCATCAGGTCTGTCTGCATGTAATGCATTTATTTGAGTTCATGAACACGACGCTCTCTGCTGGTTATATTGTGCACAAATCTTATAAAGTTGTGAGGACCGTCAAACTATATTGTACTGTATCCTACAGAACAGACATCCCAATGATGAATACATTTAACACCTCGCTGCACACATTTGTGACTTATTTTATCGGTGGTGCTTGAGGTCATATGGATCTATCAGGCTGGAAAAGATTGATTTGTTAGTACTGTTGAACGATACTTTTGCAATGCCTTTTATTCTAATGGGCCTTTGTAAAAAAGAGCTTTTATAAACATCTGTGTTGTGGCATATTTAAGAGATTTCAAATAATTGTTGTGTAAATATATGTGTTTAAATAACTGTAATTGTGCAGCACTGCATACAAGACGACACAAATTCATTAAAAAGATGAGCGAAAATAGTTTAATATGATTGAAAACAAAGGGTAAAAATAAGTTGTTTTTTTCACAGATATGTTGGCCACAAACCAAATAAACAAACAAGCAAAAAGCTCTGTGTTTATGGCTCGGAGCCACAGATATGAAGAGTCTCGAGAGTTTTACATGCATGATAAAACAGTTCAGATAAGAGTTTGTGTAACATCTTTGTGTTTCTCTGTAGTTTCATGTGTTTGGCATCAGGAGCTTTTCTTATCTGTCAGCTGCAGTTGGCAAAGTGTCACACACTCCTACTGTGTGTGTGCGTGTGTGTGTGTGTGTGTGTGTGTGTGTGCGCGCACGTGCGTGCAACTGTGTGAGGGTACAATCTGTACAGTAGTGTGTGTAGAGGAAGTGTGAGGTGTAATATCTGTTGTGAATCAGTAACTTGCATTTCATTTATTATAATTATGTAATAATGCACAGTAAATGTGTTATATACAGATCAACAGAAAGAGCTTTGGCCCCATAATTCAGATATTTTTAATGGCTTAATCATTTTCCCCGCTTAAAAAAGACACCTTTAAATATTTATTTTAGCAGTATATATATATATATATATAAATATAAACTGCTAAAATAAAAATTTAATGAAAAAATAAATAAATAAATAAATAAATAAATATATATATATATATATATATATATATATATATATAAATAATTTTAATTGGATTATATATCATTGTTGTCCTTGCTGAACCTTGTTAATCAATTTTTTTCTATTTTCTATTTAGGTCATCCTTTTGGTCATAAATTAAATCCACTTATATCATATATCAAGTGATTGTGATCATAATATGAGCTATTAGACTATCAAATTTTTTTTTTACATTTGTGTATATTAGAGCATGGGTGATGCATCGAGTATTAAGATATCTTTTTTCAAACCGATGCGAGATTAAACAATATGCTAATATTGATATTGGTTGTGTACGATATTAAAAGGCTCTGTGGTTTCTGACATGTTCTGATGACATTTGTTATTTGCACATCACTGCAGTGTATTTAGTAATACGGGAGGAATTGAACTCTATCT
>CM065659.1:2443689-2446189 GCA_033220385.1 Triplophysa yarkandensis
TGCGGTGCAGGCAGAATCGCTGAAACTGGTTTGATTAGTCACAAATAGATACAGATGAGCAAATGCCAACAAAAAAAACCTCCTGTAGTGCTTATCCACTGCTCCTTACACTACATATGAGTTTATTAAAGGAATACTTTACCCATGAATAAAAAATTTTCATTTATTCAACCAGTAAGACACTCTGTTCTTCAAAACACACAAGAAGATATTCAGAATGTGTTGATAACCAAACAACACTGAAACCCATTGATTATTTGGTCATTTGAACACAAAACCAAAGAGTGACATTTCTCAAACTATCTTCTTTTGTGTCCCACTGAAGAAATGGTTAAATACAGGTTTAGTTTTGAGGGAACACGTTGATATTAACTTTTACCACACAGCCAGCTTACGATTTGACGATATAGACAATACAAAGTATTGCTAGATTTTAAACTAATAAAAAACTAGAAAGTTTCATTTTAATTCCATTTTGTTGTACATAAAACTAGAATTGACATCATTCAAGGTTTAATTGAATGTATTATATATTGGAAAACCAATAACCGTGTACTGTGTCTTATTGGGAAATATGAAAAGATATTAAGAAAGCTCTAAAGCAGTAAATGGACAAAATAAAAGTCTAAACATTAAATCAGAAATTTAAATTTTGTTTAGATATTATTATTAAATTTAGGTTGTGCGTTTGCAGTTTCACCAAAAGGAATGAGCAGAAGTGATATTTAAAAAAAAATTCTAGTATTGCATATTATGATGCAAAAATAGAAACATTTATTTTATCTTTCAAGTGACAAATCTTTTGTATTGATATTTTGACAAGTTTTATAATTATAAACCAGGATCGTGTCATATTTTCAAATCGTGAGCTAAGCATATTGTTACACTCATTTGACTTACATATATATATTTGTGAGGTTTTTCTCAATAAACCTCTTTCTATGTAAATTGAGTTTATTCTACATCTAAGTCATTAAAATCATTGTTGTTTAATTGTCTCAGTAACCGTTGCATTATTACCAGCTGTGATGAATTATCTTTATATAGATGTTATGGTAATAAAATCAGGAATAATTCATCAGTTGATGATCAAATGATGCAGAAGAGCTTCATATTTAGATGTACGGCTCAGTCGAGCAGATATTCGGCATTTTAAAAGCTGATTCTGGATCCCGGCGTGCGTGATGCTGTTTGTTTCCAGCAGAAAAAACTATTTTTGTCTATAAACTGGATCAGTCTTGAAATGTCAGCCGTAACTCCTCTAACTCAGCTCTTCAATCTTCACAGGCCGACGGCAGCCGAGCTTTTGAAATGTAAATTTTTTCAGAAGGCAAAGGTACGGCTCTATATTCCCCATCCTGGCTTTAGATGCTTTCACAGCGGTCTCAAACTGATGTTTGTGTGTTTCTGTTGTAGAATCGAGAGTTTTTGATTGAAAGGCTGCTGAGTAAAGGACCACATATAAACCAAAGAGCTAAGAAGGTAATGCTTTCTCACGCCTTCTCAAAGGCTTTTTCTTTCAGTTTATTATAGAGAAACCAAGACCGCTCTGAGTCACACACAATACAGTTGTCTGTTAAAAACATTCAATTCTTTACATTAGTTCGGCACTGCGTGCTGTGTTTATTTTGTAACCTTAAACTCATGCATTTCTTTACACACTTACAAGAGACAGTTATGTTTTAGTATCAATATATACTGTCAATAATATAACTATATACTGTTATCAGTGTATACTGTCCATAATATAACTACATCAATAGGTGATGCAATATATATAAGCCACAATTCCAGTAAACTCATAGAAAAACCTCTAGTCTTTTTTTCCTCTGTTAAGCAGATTACAAAATTAAATGTTAAAAATGTTTTGGTATGTAGATGGATTTCACATTAAGATTCATTGTACTACAGGTTCTTTTTGTGGCATGATGGCAGTTGTTTAACCTTACATTATGACCACACTTCAGAATCGTATTATATCTATATTAATCTGTGCCATATATATTGTTTTAAGCTTAATGTATTGACAAGATTTTGTCTTTAAAGTTTCTTTTTAAAATGTACTTGAAAAGTAGGTATCAGGTTTTTCTTTTATAAGGGACTATATAGTTTTATCATTTGACTTCTTTTGATTAATGTGTTAGCTGGTTTTCCTAAATGCACATAACCTTTCATGAATTTATGGTCTCTTCATTTTTTTAAAGATGTAATGTCAAAACTTTTTTTGTCATTTTATCAAGCAGTATTTAAGCTTGAGGTGTCACCTTAAATTAATATTGAAGGTCACATCTGTTTTAGCTTTATTGTTTGCTTTTTCTTCATTTTAAGGTTCAAGCCATTTGTTAATAAAATTGTATCTTTGCATGTTCATTGAGAATTGTTTTATGTTCATGTGGAAATGAACTGTAATATACAAATTTCTATTCAAATTGATTTCTGGTTTCTGCAAGAATAATTCCAGACATTCACGCATAGTCATTCACCTCAACATGTCATTGTG
>CM065659.1:2454358-2499358 GCA_033220385.1 Triplophysa yarkandensis
AAAATTATGATTGTTATAATTTCTAAAATAAAAAAATAAAAAATCACATTGATTTCAGAAAAATAAATAGTGTATTGATATTGCATTGTTAGTATGCTATCACATATCATGTTATTCTCAATATCGTATAGCCCTAAATTAAGTTCAGTAAAATGGTAGCAGTTTGGTGAAGAGAGCCTAAATTTCACAGAAACTTTCGTTGTTTTTCACTCAGGTTGTAAAACATTAAGGACTTGATGACGTGATCTTTCTTTCTCTCTGCATGTCTCTCCACAGGCACATCCAAAGCCTGTTGCCATCTTTGAAGCCTCGTCGCTCACCTCTTCAGGTTGGGCATCTGCCCATGCACACGCACAGCACTATGGGTAGCTCCCCAGAGGTGCTCTCTGGACTTCATGTCCCAGCCTGCTGGTGGGGAAGCTAAAAGAGGAGCTCAAACTCACTGTTGGTGACACCATAAAGAAAACAAATAGCAACGTGTCTCCTCAAGCCCTGCCCCCTCCTCCTCCACAGATCATCACAGGACTTGGCTCCGCCCACCACACTTCCCATGCCGCTGCAACAGCTGCAGCTCCCGTGCAGAGATGAGGAGCCGGGCGGCATCAGTCCTCCTTGCACCGCTCTGAGCGAGGACTCCACAGGGAACACTTTGAAAACAGGCGTGCTGCAGCTCCAAGAGCATGAGGAGACTGTGACGCCTGGATCCTGCGGTCAGGTAGGATGCGGGAGCGGTGGAGAGGAGAAAGCGAAGAGGGCGGGTGTCCGATTGACCACAGCGGAGAGGACATGCACAACCATCCTCATGATGACATCAAACTGCACTTCCATAGAGCCGGGAATGGAGGGGGATTTCTGGAGGGGCTGTTTGGATGTTGAGGCCAGTGTGGAATATTATCGGAAAGACATACTCGACGGAGTACAAGCTACAGCAGCAAGGTTAGTGCTTGTCGGTCATGTTAATAAAGATTGTTTAGTTTTGATTAATTGTTAAATAAGCATCTCTGAATCTCAGACATGTGGGAGGTACCCTTCGAGGAGATCTCTGAACTGCAATGGCTGGGGAGTGGAGCTCAAGGTGCCGTCTTCCTGGGAAAATTTCACACAGAAGAGGTCGCCATTAAGAAGGTCCGCGAGCAGAAGGAAACTGATATCAAACACCTTCGCAAACTGAAGCACCCAAACATCATCAGCTTCAAGTATGTGATGTCAGGTTTCTGCTCATGTTCAAACATATGTATTCTAGAGACTGAAGCTGAACTTACGATGTATGTGTTGTTTATTAGGGGTGTGTGCACACAGGCTCCGTGTTTCTGCATTATAATGGAATACTGCGCACAGGGACAGCTCTATGAAGTTCTCAGAGCCGGACGAAAGATTTCACCATCGTTACTGGTGGACTGGGCCTCAGGGATCGCCAGTGGCATGAACTACCTGCATCTCCATAAGATCATCCACAGAGACCTTAAATCGCCAAAGTAAGATTGTTCTCCCATAATCAAATTCTGTATGTCGAAGGAGATGAAAATGAAATGATTCTTCTAATGAGTTCTGTTTTAAAATATTCTGATTTGTAGTGTGTTAGTAACTCAGAATGATGCCGTGAAGATTTCCGACTTTGGAACATCTAAAGAGCTCAGTGATAAGAGTACCAAGATGTCATTTGCGGGCACTGTCGCATGGATGGCACCCGAAGTGATCCGCAATGAACCGGTGTCTGAGAAGGTAGACATCTGGTAAGTAAATGCAATAAATATACAAAACCACAATTCATTTCAATATTTAAAAGTTATTGTCCTGATTCCAAGTAACATCATGAATTGATAAATATTTTCAGGTCATTTGGTGTTGTGTTATGGGAGCTCCTGACAGGTGAGATTCCATATAAGGATGTTGATTCGTCTGCTATCATCTGGGGTGTGGGAAGCAACAGTCTCCACCTCCCTGTGCCCTCCACCTGTCCTGATGGCTTTAAAATACTCATGAAACAAACCTGGTGAGATTAAACACACCATACACTTACTTATTTTTTCTGTTCTGAGCTTTATGAATTTCAACAGTAGAACAACCCTTTTGTTATTGTTTATTAAATAAAGGATGTGGATAGTTTAGTGGAATTGTTGGGAGGTTTTTTAGATGGTAGAGATTTTATTCAACAGATTGAGTTTGTGTTCTTCAGGCAGGGTAAACCCAGGAACCGACCATCCTTCAGGCAGATCTTGTTACATCTGGACATCGCCTCTGCTGATATACTTGGGACCCCACAGGAGACGTATTTTAAATCTCAGGTGAGCACACAGACATCACATTACACCAGTCTTAGGTGACGGAGATAAACTAAGATTCTGTAAGGTTAAAAGAGCTAAAAATACACACAAATAATAGATGCCATTTTCTGCAATGACTCGTTCTTTGGTTTGACTTTTAATGTGTGTCTATCAGTCTGAATGGAGAGAAGAGGTTAAAAATCACTTTGAGAAGATAAAGAGTGAAGGAACCTGCATTCACCGACTGGATGAGGAGCTGATACGCCGCAGGAGAGATGAGCTCAGGTGAGTCTCAGTAATACTTTAAGTAAATATATCAACTCATCAAGAATATATTATTTTCCGCTTATACACATCATAAACTAATTTGTCAGAAATATCTAAGTACAAAGTGAATAACAATTAAGATCTTCCATTGTTAAGGATGTTACCATGTACTTATCTCTATTGTGTATTTTTCAGACATGCTTTAGACATCCGTGAGCATTATGAGAGAAAATTGGAGCGAGCCAATAATCTGTACATGGAGCTCAGTGCAATCATGCTCCAGCTGGAGGTGCGAGAGAAGGACCTGCTCAAGTAGGTTATCACCATGAATGTTACACACTTTGGATTTTGAGAAATCTCTGTATGCAGTGTTACATTAAAATGTTTAATTATGTTTGTGTGTGCAGAAGAGAGCAAGCAGTGGAGAAAAAATATCCCGGCTCATATAAACGGCACCTGGTTCGACCCATCGTCCGACCCAACGCTGTTGAGAAGCTCATCAAGAAAAAGAGTACGATCAACCACAAATCCGGCACACAGGCGCCCAAGAGGTGACTATCGGTGTTTATAAAAATGTGATGTGTTTTATTACTTGTGGCCAATACTGTGTGTAACAGCTAAATATTGAATCTTCAAATTAAATTATATAAATGAAATGTCCTCTTCTTATTTGAAACAGGGCTTAGTCAAAAGACTAATCTTTACCCTTACTAAGCAGAACTTTTATTGATATAGTTGTGGATTAAGCCTAATTAAAGTGATGAGAATATTTACTCATTGCTATAGTAACACGGTCGGATAACATGTAGTTAAAGACATTATGCTTTGCCAAAAGAAACCGAATCTCTTTGTTAATCTTTTATGAGGTCATTAACTCCTCCATGTGATCTCCTGCAGGCCGGATCTGTTGCGCTCTGATGGCATTCCCAGCGCAGAGCCGCTTTCGGCCCCTTCTCCACTGTCAGGCAGCCCAAAAGTGTCCACCCCGCCTGGAAAGAGCCGTTACCGCAGTAAACCCCGCCACCGCAGGGTAAACAGCAAGGGCAGTCATAGCGAGTTCCCCGTCGCTCTGAAGCCCCCCACCGGCCCGTCAGAAGAACAACAACCCTTGCAAGAACAAAACTATCACCACCACCATCCCGAAGGTCCTGTACTTCCAGCTCAGAACAGAGATAACGCTGTGGCAACCTGTGCCAACAACCTGCGTTACTTCGGCCCGGCCGCTGCCTTACGCAGCCCGCAGACAGACCACCTTCAGCGAAGGCTCTCCGGCTCCAGCCCTGATCTCATCTCTACGGCGGTGGACGCAGATATTCGGCACCGCAGGTCTTCTGTACCTCCAGCTGCCGGCTCCGGCCCAGGTCCACTGTGTCCCTGCTGCCAGGCTCACCCCTTCCCCGGCTGCCTGCACTGCCAGGAGACGCCTGCCGCTCCCAGTCACCCACAACTCCCTCACTACTCACTGCTGAGGACGTGTGAGGGGACTCCACCCTCAGTCAAACGACCCCTGGGATCCACCACTGATGAACGAGTGGATCAGGGATCTCCGCGTCTGTCCAGTGGGTTGATGCACACACTCAGACCTCTCAGAAATGTAAGTTAATTATATCTGACGGACTATATATCCTCTGATTATTCTTGCATGTGTGAATGAAATATTTTTATGTGTCTGTCAGGCTGGAGACGAGTCCTCTGAAGAAGAGGAGGGTGAGGTTGACAGTGAAGTGGAGTTTCCACGTAGACAGAGGTGAATTTTCTTTATCATATTATAAGTCAGAATAAACATAGATGTTAGATGTCTAAATCTGTTGTGTCGTCCTCAGACCTCATCGCTGCATGAGCAGTTTTCAGTCGTACTCCACCTTCAGCTCTGAGAATCTGTCTGTATCAGACGGTGAGGAGGGGAACACCAGCGATCACTCGCGCAGCGGCCCACTGGAGCATCTCAGTGGCAGTCAGGAGGAACATCTGGATGATCTTTTGTCTCATACACCCGAGATCCCCATCGATATCTCACTCCAGTCTGATGGTCTGTCTGATAAAGAGTGTGCTGTGCGTCGGGTGAAGACACAGATTTCTTTGGGAAAACTGTGTGCTGATGAGCATGGCTATGAGGTAAATCTCACTCTTATTTACAGAAGCCACAAGATGCTTTGAGTTACCTTGAGACAGGGTGTTATTAAATATAATGCAAAGCTGCTGTAACTGTGCTCAAAAGAAGATAGTTTGAAGAAAGTTTATAACTAAACAGCAACAAATGTATGGAAACAACACCAATGCAAGTAAATGGGTGCAGACATTTTTCAAAATATCTTTTTTGGAGTTCTGTGAATAAAAGGAAGTCATACATGTTTGAAATGTCAAGAAGGGAGTAAATGAGTATTCAGTTATTCCGTTTCAGATTAACTCGTACTTTAAGGTAAACGTGTTCAAAAAATATTTATTAATTATTTATTATTAATAATTTAATTACTGAAATTTTATTTCAATCAGTTTGGGCCTTTCTCTGTTGTTATTTTAAGTGTTTTAAACGTCCATTCTCTTGGAAGGAGTCTTTAACGGTGGTGTGATGAAATGGTTATGTTGCTTTATTGTTTTGTCCTTTTTATTTTTATAAAAAAATATGTATTAAAATGTTTATTTTAGAGACATTAGTATTATACTTCAAGCTGTGGCTTGTCTCTTATTAAACCTCTTCATCCCCCCTCTCAGAACCCGCTGCATTTTGGAGATTCTGATTGTGATACCTCAGATGCGGAGTGCTCTGACGCCACCATCAGGAACAAACAGCCCTGTGCACCCTCTTCCTGGTGAGGTCCGAACATGCCGAAGCCTTCTGAGGAAACCACGGCAATAATCAGAGCCTGCAAGAAACAGCCATGACCCTTGGCCTATTTATCTTCAACCTGGAACATCCCCTCCCATAATCCCTCTCTCTGAGCAACCTCAGGCAGATTCTTCTCAAGTAAAAATGTAGCTAGTGTAACATGCATAATTTATTTTTATTATGAGTTGAAGGAGACGCAAACAAATTCAGGAACTGGAGATTACACAGGAATGGTATACACAGGATTGTGTGTGGAGTATTAGCACTCAAGTGTTCCAAACAGTAATCCTTTAGTTTAGCAGATGTGTAAGAGTTAGATTGTAACCATGAGAATGTTTGAATAAACGTCCATACATAAATGACGGATCCTCAAGCTAAGCATCCATTCCACAATGGGACCACAGAGAAATCTGAAATGGGTGAAGACCAGCTTACCTGCTACCCCCCGAGTTTACAGAAAAACTTGAGCTTGAGCACCAGCAGGAACTATAATCCTCCTCCATTCTCTCCATTTATTGACTTCCAGAACATGGAGTTTATTTCCCAGCTTTCCTGCTCGGTCTGCATTTATTGAGCCAATTCAGACTGCTGCTGCTGGCCTCTGCGGACAAACAGGAAGTGAGTGAGCTGCTGTCATAAAACAACGTCTTCAACGAACAAATCAGTGTTTAAACTGGACCAGAGCAGCGTTTCTCTCATCTCAGGACTGTGTGGGAAGAGTCCCGCGGCTTGCTTGTTTCCAGGGTGTTATCAACCTTAAACGTTTTTAGCCCAAAAGCATGGATGTTCTGAAGATGCAGTGTTCCTACAGAGTTGTTTAAACGTGTGTGTGTTTATGGAGACTACAGAAGCACAGTTGTGTTGTTCGGTTGGTGATAGGTGAATCAGCAATAACACAGGTTATGTGCTCAGGCTGTTGAGAATATTCTGCTCAGGTTGACTGTCTAGCAGGCTGGACACATTTACTCTCGAGGTAAACTGTTGTTAGAAAGTCAGAAACACATTTTGAAAGAGGTCTATTTTTACAGCTTTGAGTTGATTATTTTTACACATTGACTTTTTGAGTAAAAAATAATGAAAGAAATAGAAAAAGAAATGAAGGTTGCATGTTCTTTGCTGGTTTAACGCTCAGGTTAAATGCTTTAAGGTGCACACGAGTCTCCATGAAAACATGCTCTGTTTTGTTTTGGCTTTCAAAAATTAAGATCAGAATTATGATCAGAAACTTTGGCCTTTTACATATCGTTCATTTTTTTAGAAACATTTATATAAAAGTCCGTTAAAGATACCGGTAAACATCATTTTAGGTGAAATGTTGAATGCTTCCTCATTTGTAGATCACTTTGCATATAGCATCTAAACAAATAAATGTGAATAACATGCAAACAACTCATCTGATTTTAACCGCTTTAACAAAAGAAACATGGTGATATTCTTATGGACTTTAGAGAGTCTTTGTGTTGAGTGGTCTTGTTGTAGGGACACTGCATCTTTCAGCATGTCTATGTGCGATGTTAAAGTGTATTTTGTTTAGATGTAGATGTTTCTAGTGGTAGAAAAAAATCCATCATGGGTTAAACGCAGCCAGACATAGAAAAGAACTGTGAATGGTATTATTTTCAAATCTACTTACAGCTTATATGACGTGCTGTAAGCTTGTAAGTACTGTAATTCTGAGTGGGACACACCAGTAATTCTATGATCTCATAAATGACAGTATCATTGCATTTGCAAAAGAAAAATGACAGCAAATAAAAAAGCCATGTGGAATCAAACCTGAAATCAAAACTAACCGTTTTGTTCCCGGTGTTATACAACACAATACTTTACTCGTTATTTAACATCTGAAATGTGATTTTGCTTTAATTTGATCTAAATGCAATAACTTTCCCAACCTTTAAAGCAACACGTTTTATTCTGAAATGTGTCTGATGATAGACAGACTTAAACATGCAGCCATTATTACCATAGGGATTTTATTCTTCCTGTTGTATGAAATCTTTGGTTTTGATTGTTTAATTTTGTAAGCGTCTTCTATTGTTCATGCAGTTTCATTCTTTTCATTGATGTGTTTTGGTCTTGGTTCTGGTGGATGATGTATGAAGTCTTTTTGGCCATTATAAATCCTGTAAAATATGATTTAATTTAATTTAATTTAATTTACAGTTTATTTGTAGCTGGTCTACATAATTATTAACTTAATTTATTTTGAAGCACTTAGTGAAATTTCTGTTCTTTCTTTCTTCTTCATGTATTTACCGCCTGTCTGATGCAGTATTACTGAAGAATGTTCAGATGATCTGAGTGAGACGGTGATGTACAGGGATTTTATGAAGAACTCATTGATTCCTTTTATTGTCTTAAAGTCCTTTTTAATGTTTTGTATGATGATAAAACACATTAGAGAATCGTTTAGTTTATTTTTTAGAAAGAGAAGCTCTAACGTTGTTTTGTGTTTTCCAAAAGTAATGAAGAGTTGAAACCATGAAGGTGAGTTAATAATGACGAAGTTTTCATGTTTGATGAACTCTTTCTTTAAAATTGTGAAATGGGTGCTGCACAGATCCTCATCTCTACATGTGCGTACAGGGAGATGGATTCTTAGTAGATACCGTATGTTTTCCTTTCTTAATCTCACCGTCTATGTTCCTCACATTTACCATTTTTAATTCCTCTGTATTCTGACAGATGTTTTAAGAAGAACTATTTTTGTGCAGATATCTCTTCAGCTCTGGGCTCATTGTCTCACTCCATTACTTCTCTTGAATGGTATTATGATCAACCAATCCTGAAGTTTGTCCTGTAATAGCCTGTGTACAGTACGACAGGAGTGACGTGTAAAATCACAGCAGAATAACTGCATGGAATAAACACTGATGTACTGTATACCAATCTCTCACTTCATTCATATTGCCTTTCTTTTGCATATGTTACCTTTTAAAAGAAGAAGCTTACAGATTAATCAAAGTGTGTCAACAATTTCAGCCTCATTGAAGTGATATAAAAATGTCATATAATTGTTACCAGTTAACTGAAATAACTTTTTATTTTATACAAAACCCTTGTGGATAGTGTTTAGACATCAGAAATATATCAGTCTATGCACAAGTTTTCTACTTTAAAAAGGAAAATAAATCTGTTATGGACGTGACTAAGAAAGAACAGTTTTTGGGAGATGACAAACTTCTTTAGATTTATGTAACATGAAATCTACAAACCAGAAGCAATAATATCTAACAAATGGCGAAGGAATCGGTCTTTAGAACATAAAATAACATCATGTGTCCTTTTATGAGAAAATAAAGCGTTATGGATCCTGACTTCACTATGAAAAATCGTGAAGTAAAAATAATTCTGTAAAAACTGAAAGAGAGACCTCACAGTATTATCTGAAACACTAAATATTGTCTATTTGACAAAGCATTTACTTCACTAAAAGCTCCACTGAATTCTGTATTAAAGATAAAAATGACTGAAAAAATTTATATTACATTAACATTTTACATTTTTAAATGTATGATATGATATTTATGTAGTGCATTTATTATTAATTATTTAAAAACATTAAACCAAAGAAGACAAACTTGACAAACATGTAGTGTATAACTAATTAAAAACATTTGTTGATTAAAGTGAACTTATTTAACATTTATTTATTTATAATATTAGTTTGGGGCTCCTAATAAAACTGCTTATTTAAACACTAATTTCCTAATATCACATTAAAATAAAATATTTCTGTTTATTTTTTCATTTGTGTTTATAGTTTAGTAAGTTATTAATATTGTGTAAAACTTGTCTTATCATTTAGTGTTGTTCAAAGTTCATTTGTTTTATTCAGTTAAAGAAAAGTTGAGGATTGTACACTACAAACACCGCTTTAAACACAAACACACATTTATTATCAATAAAATCACAATTATATTTATTTTACTGAGATTATAATTCATCTAAACTGGTGATGTGTTCGGTTCCATTGTCGAGTGTCCCTCACTGCGCAAACAGATCGCGCGATGACATCAAAGCATCGCGAGAACGAGATGAAACATACCTTACACATCAGATCTCGCGATACTTTCTTGATAAACCGGATCAGTGTGCGCATCTCTGCGTCATGTGTTGTGCAAGTAAAGGGGCGTTCACCTCACTGCGCACTCACATCCGCATCGGTGAGCAGAACAGACGGATCCGGATCTACAGAACCTTTAGGATCTCGTGTTGAGAGTGACAGAATGAGTTCTGCAGGGTTAGAGAAACTTCAGATGACGGGCGCGGGCACGGCCATCGCAGTCCTCACGAGCGGCGGGGACGCGCAAGGTCATTTATCAATTAACTCATCAATATATAAAGTGTGCATTATGCTTTTATTCTATAGGTGCACGTGACTTATTCACGTCCTGTATGTATTTGTGTTCATTCATCATTGCTTTTAAAAGCAAAAGTGTTGTGATCACTTTATTAAAGATTAACATTAAGAAATAAACTGAAAAGTGTTATTGTGTAATCTCATTTATTTATAATATAATGTATTTAAATATAGGTTCATATGTTATGATACATTCCACACTTGATGTGATGTCATTCTAGACATTATACATTTACATTTAGTCATTTAGCAGACGCTTTTATCCAAAGCGACTTATAGACACTTTATTACAGTATCGTGTTACATAAGACATCCCATAATGTGTGCTGTGTTAAACATGTGTTAAAAAAAGAGCTGATGTACATGATCAACATCTTACGAACATCTTCTAGAGGTCTGTAAGACATCAGCGGACGTCTCGGAGATGTCTCAGAGATTAAAGTGTAAATGAACTGAACAGGAATGAACCGTTCTGAGATATGTGAGATATGTGTCATTCCACATGATGCCTAAGTGTTGTAACCTTTGACCTCGGTCAGGTATGAACGCAGCCGTGAGGGCCGTGACCAGGATGGGAATATACGTTGGAGCCAAGGTTTATCTGGTGTATGAGGTATGGTGTTCTTTACTCATTTACATTTACATTTAGTCATTTAGCAGACGCTTTTATCCAAAGCGACTTACATTTACATTTAGTCATTTAGCAGACGCTTTTATCCAAAGCGACTTACATTTACATTTAGTCATTTAGCAGACGCTTTTATCCAAAGCGACTTACATTTACATTTACATTTAGTCATTTAGCAGACGCTTTTATCCAAAGCGACTTACATTTAGTCATTTAGCAGACGCTTTTATCCAAAGCGACTTACATTTACATTTAGTCATTTAGCAGACGCTTTTATCCAAAGCGACTTACATTTACATTTAGTCATTTAGCAGACGCTTTTATCCAAAGCGACTTACATTTACATTTAGTCATTTAGCAGACGCTTTTATCCAAAGCGACTTACATTTACATTTACATTTAGTCATTTAGCAGACGCTTTTATCCAAAGCGACTTACATTTACATTAAGTCATTTAGCAGACGCTTTTATCCAAAGCGACTTACATTTACATTTAGTCATTTAGCAGACGCTTTTATCCAAAGCGACTTACAATTACATTTAGTCATTTAGCAGACGCTTTTATCCAAAGCGACTTACATTTACATTTACATTTAGTCATTTAGCAGACGCTTTTATCCAAAGCGACTTACAATACTCAATGTATGATGTAAAGTAGATGTTTTTCTATAAGACCTGTGGTTTAGTGATGTGATGTATTGACGTGATTTCAGGGTTATCAAGGACTGGTGGACGGAGGAGATAATATCAAACTCGCCAACTGGCAAAGTGTCACCAATATCATACAACTGGTGAGAACATCCGATGTGAAATTATTCTTTATTATAAGGTTTTCTTCTCTGTGATCATGTGATCTTTACTCTTGTCTTGATGTTTTTTATTTGCACTTATTAACTTTGCTTATCTTCTCTTGTATTTTATTGGTGCTGTTAAGCCGAACGGGTAAGATGTTGCATGGAGTGCTTTTATTTATTTTGAGCATTTCTAGCGTTCAGTATATTGCATTAATGTACGGTTTAATAAATGCACCTGTGAACTGTTTCAATGCTCTGAAACATCTTATGGCCGACGTGTTTTACACCTGTCTGTTTATCATGAAGAGATTCTTATCCATGTGTCTGTTTCGTGTCATGAGATGTTTAGTGTCCTCCAGCTGTGTTTAGTGTCATGATGCTGTAGATTCTGTTTTGTTAAAACCAGATCCAGTGTCAATGCAGACTTGTTTATCAACTAATATTTCCCTTTTAAATTGTGTGTTTTTATTCTTATGTCCTGGTTTGGGTTATTATGTATTTATCATCCAAAAATGTATTGTTTCAAATCTATATTCTGATATTTTTGACAGGAAACACAAAAGACATTTGCTAAACTAATCACACCGCTGTGGACAGATTTTTGGATGAATTTACTCTTCTGCCCATGAGAGTGTGTGTGTGTGTGTGTGTGTGTGTGTGTGTGTGTGTGTGTGTGTGTGTGTGTGTGTGTGTGTGTGTGTGTGTGTGTGTGTGTGTGTGTGTGTGTGTGTGTGTGTGTGTGTGTGTGTGTGTGCGCCTGTGCCTGTGCGCGTTTGTGTGTGTGTGTGTGTGCGTGCGTGCGTGCGTGCGTGCGTGTGTGTGTGTGTGCGCCTGTGCGTGTGTGTGCCTGCGTGCGTGCGTGCGCGTGTGTGTGTGTGTGTGTGTGTGTGTGTGTGTGTGTGCGTGCCTGCGTGCGTGTGTGTGTGTGTGTGTGGGTGTGTTTGTACACACACTCTTAAGGGTTAGATGGATGAATGTGTGCTTCATGCATGAACAGGCTGTTTGAACGCAGCACTTACACAAGCATTTCTGCAGCTGTTTGCGTAAGTCTAATGTGTGTGTTTCTTTAATGGACATATGTCATATGTTTGTTTCAGGGAGGAACGGTGATCGGCAGTGCTCGCTGTAAAGCTTTTACCACCCGTGAGGGCCGTTCAGCAGCAGCGTTTAACCTGGTGAAGCGTGGCATCTCTAACCTGTGTGTCTGTGGTGGAGACGGCAGTCTCACAGGGGCTCATATCTTCAGAAGCGAGTGGAGTGGACTGCTGGCTGATCTGGTGAAGAAAGGTGACGAAATCAGTGTTTCATTTAAGCATTTTGACTGCATTTAGAGCAAAATCATCAACATCTTCATCTCATCTGCGATGACCCATGTGTTATTCACAGGCCGGATCACTGCAGAAACGGCCAAACATTACAGTCATCTGAACATCGTGGGTCTGGTGGGCTCCATTGATAATGATTTCTGTGGAACAGACATGACCATCGGCGCTGACTCGGCCCTCCATCGCATCACTGAGATTATTGATGCCATCACCACCACAGCCACAAGGTCAACATCATAATGTCCTAGATTGCATCAGTTACAAGAGATCTGCTGTTGTGTCATTTCCTGTAAAACAGATCACAGCATTTCTGTTCAGTCTCACATATTTCAATTCAATTGAATTCTGAAGGCTGGATGATAAGC
Organism: Triplophysa yarkandensis; assembly: GCA_033220385.1. Taxonomy (NCBI): domain Eukaryota; kingdom Metazoa; phylum Chordata; class Actinopteri; order Cypriniformes; family Nemacheilidae; genus Triplophysa; species Triplophysa yarkandensis. Next base: position 2,467,195 of record CM065659.1, read on the forward strand.
AGAATGGGATTAAAGAGCCATGATGCTATCTTATATCATAGTGTTGAATAAAAATCTCAAAATATTATATTTTTTTTAATCGTAAGAATACACAAGAAATTCTATTATGACTATAAGGAAATAATTAAGATTGATGTTATTACTATAAAAGTTTTAATAATTTTTTCACGAAAAGGACATTTTAAAGTTGTCATTAATAGTGCTGGCATATACAGTAGCAGTAGTGATCCCACATTACTTTCCTTGTCTCATTATCCTTCAGCTATATATAATATATATAATATATTATCAAACATGATACAACTGTGTAAATGTTGTGCGACAGACATTCAGAGTTCATAAGTGTTTATAAGGTCCAGTGCTAATCCTTTCTGGTGATGTCACTCTGGAAGATAACATCAGAGGGAAAACAATAAAGCAATAATGTCAAATTATATATTTAAAAGGATAATTTAACCAAAAGATTTTGTCATCCTTTAAGTTGTCACCTTTCAGTAGTTTCCCATATGTATCCGTTTCTCCGTGTGGTTGTACACAGAATAAGATATTTGGAGGAATGCTTGAAAACAATCAGTTCTTGGACCCCAATGACTATCATAATAGAAACACTAACATTATAAAATGTTTTGTTCTGCTGAACACTAAATTAGATATTTTGATGGATATAGAACAGCATAATGTTCTGGGTTTCTTTGACTGCTATTTTTCTTACAAATGTGGTCAATGGGTCCAATAACTGTTTGATTACAATCCATCTTCAAATATTCTTCTCTAGACATGCATATCGATTTTTAACAGTTATTAATGACAGAAGTTTCATTTTGAATGAACTCTTCCTTTGTGATAAAGAAGGAATACTGATCATTATTTTATGTTAATGATGTGTATGTGAATACATGTCATTCACAGACATGATTTATTTCAGTCCCAAGCGGATGTAACTATGAAGAACTTTCAATTCATGTCTCATCTTGTCCCGTCCCTTGAACAAAGGAATGTGTTTCTCTATTTTTAGGATGTTGTAATGTGAGAGCCGCACGTACGCCTCATGTTAATCCAGTAAATCTACATCAGATGGATCAGTTTACTCTGTTGTGTTTGTGTTTTCAGCCACCAGCGCACTTTTGTGTTAGAGGTCATGGGTCGCCACTGCGGGTGAGTGTCCTCACTCAAAATCCTTGAGAAAAACTGCAGCGGGTCATGAGAACACCATGAACTTGATTTACAAAAAACACTTTAGAAACCACTCATTACACCATAGCAACCAGAAAGCCTCCCATCACATGCCTAGCAACCACTTAAGACTCCCTAGCAACTGAACTGGTGCGTTTGTGCAGGTATCTGGCTGTGGTTTCAGCTCTGGCGTCTGGAGCTGATTGGCTGTTTATTCCAGAAGCTCCTCCTGAGGAGGGATGGGAGGACCTCATGTGTGCTCGACTGGGAGAGGTAAAGTGATGACATCACTGATTTTTGTATGACGTCATGAGTGCTTGACTGATGGATGTGTCTGTGCAGAGTCGCAGTAAAGGATCCAGACTGAACATCATCATCGTTGCTGAAGGAGCCATCAGCAGAAGCGGTGAGCCCATCACCTCCAACTACATCAAAGACGTGAGTGAACTAAACATAAATCTGAAGCGGAGTTATGAAATATTCCTTTTAAGAGAAATATTTATGTTTAGCTGGTTATAGCTCGGCTGGGATACGACACACGAGTGACTGTTCTGGGTCACGTCCAGAGAGGCGGAACCCCTTCGGCTTTCGACCGGGTTCTGGTAAGTATCATTTCAGTTATATTTGGTTTCATTACATTTCTGTTTTGACGGTGAGATGTCTGTTGTTGTTTAGAGCAGTAAGTTGGGCGTGGAGGCTGTGGTGGCCCTGCTGGAGGCCGAGCCGGAAACGCCCGCCTGTGTGATCGGCCTATCGGGTAACCAGACCGTACGGCTGCCGCTCATGGAGGCGGTGGAGATGGTGAGTGTTAGGGAAACACGTGAACCGTCATTCCTTCCCAAGAGATGAATATACGGTCATCATTAACTCTCCCTCTTCAATTCAAACCTGATGCAGAACACAAAAGATAGTTTGAAGAATGTTGGCCCATGGCAGTCATTGGTTTTGTCTTCAGATAATAGCAGTGAACGGATGCCACTCTTTAAAATATCCTCTTTTGTGTTCTGCAAAAGAAAGAAAAAAATATACAGGTTTGAAATAACTACAGTGTGAATAAATCATGACACATTTTTCCTTTTTAAGTGGATATAACAATGTATTCTCTTTTCTGACTAAAGACTAAAGAGGTTCAGAGAGCCATGAATGAGAAACGATTCGAAGAAGCCATACAGTTACGTGGACGGTAAGAGACGTATTTTTTACATTTACACCAGGATACGGCCACTAAAGGTCAAAGTTCATGAGGGGATGATTGACAGATGCTCTAACTGGTGCTCTTTACAGGAGTTTTGAGAACAACTGGAACATATACAAACTGCTAGCGTATCAGAAGCCAGCTCAGACTCAGGTCTTACTCTTACTTAAACCTCATACACTGAAACTGATCTCAGATCAGCTCGATTCATTCCTCTTGTATGTTGTGATGTCAGAGCGGACGATCCATGGCCATTCTGAATGTGGGAGCTCCGGCAGCGGGGATGAACGCAGCGGTGCGTTCAGCGGTCCGGGTCGGTCTGGCTACAGGACATCGGGTTTATATTGTCAATGATGGATTTGAGGGTCTGGCCAACGGAGCGGTAAATAATCCTACACATGATTTTATTACATGATGATGTGATGATGTCAGCGTGTTTGGTTGATGTTACAGGTTAATGAAGTCTTGTGGAATCAGGTGGCCGGGTGGACCGGACAGGGCGGATCTCTGCTGGGAACCAAACGGTGCGTCACAAACACTGACTTGAAATCCTTTACAGATTTATGACATCACAGCGTGATGTGGTAATGTTTTTCAGAACACTCCCAAGCACCTGTATGGAAAAACTGGTGGAAAATCTCATCAAGTTTAATATTCAGTCGCTGCTGGTCGTGGGTGGTTTTGAGGTGATTACAAAACTTCATTCTTTACTTTATTGTCATGAAATTCTTTATTGTTTCAGTGATTTGAGATTTTAGCTATTCATTTGATTGTAGTATGTAGTTAACACTATTCCTCTTCCCTTTTTTGTTTCCTTTCCAAAAATAACTTACAGCAAACATATACTGTAGTTTCTGTTTTTTGTGTTGTTTATCTATATTTTGTTATTGTGCTTTTTAGGCCTATGAGGGGATATTAGAGTTGGTCGAAGCCAGAGGACGATATGATGAATTATGTATTCCCATGTGTATCATCCCTGCCACCATCAGTAATAATGTGCCCGGCACTGACTTCAGTTTGGGGGCAGACACCGCAGTAAACGCTGCCATGGCTGTAAGTTGAGGATATTTGCTGTGCTTCATGTTTAATATATTTACTACAGTTTTCTTGTTTAATAATGAAGTGTATCTGTCTGCAATGAAGAGCTGTGATAAGATCAAACAGTCAGCAACAGGGACCAAGAGACGAGTTTTTGTGGTGGAGACTATGGGGGGATTCTGTGGTTACCTGGCAACCTACACTGGCATTGCTGTTGGTGCGGATGCGGCTTATATTTTTGAGGATTCATTTAACATCCATGACCTCAAAGTGAGTCTGAAACCCCCAAACTCTCCTCATGTCGATTTAAAGCACAACTCTGAGACCACTGATGTAAAATTCCATTGAAGTCGGAAGTTAAATGTATTGATTTTGTACTTCGAATGATGTTCCATGTGTCCATATAAAAGTCTGATTAACCTTTTAAATATTAAATAAAACTTGAATAATGAGACATAAGATATCACTCTATCTCTCATAAACTAAACGTTTATGTGTGTTCACGTTATTGTTTTTGGTTTTCAGACAAATGTGGAGCACTTGACTGAGAAGATGAAGAAAGACATTCAGAGGGGTTTGGTGTTGAGGTATAGTGATGAACATTCACATTAGAGTTTGGCACACGCACGCACGCACACACACACACATGCACACACGTCATTCTCGTCTGAGCGTGAGTATTTGTATATAAAGATGAACACAGTGTCACTCATGGCGGTATGTTGAGTGAACCTGTAAATGTTGTCTTTACAGGAATGAGAAGTGTCACGAGCAGTACACCACAGATTTCATCCATAAGCTTTACTCAGCTGAAGGGAAAGGTGTTTTTGACTGTAGAGTTAATGTTCTGGGACACCTGCAACAGGTACAGAATCAACTGATTGAATGAGTTCAATTGTGTTAAAGATTGGTCTAAACGTAGAGGAAACAAGAGGGTCTGAGTTAAAGTTCTAAAAATGTTTTTCAACTAAACAAAGCTCTTACTCACGAGTTTTTAAGCAGCGTTTGTTGTTGTGATGACAGGAATTGGACCTCATTTCTTTATTATTTATCTGATCTAATTCAAGTGAATTTTAAATGATATACAAACAATGTTAGAATATTTTTAAATCTTGTGTGCTGTTCGTCTTGTTTTAATCAGGGTGGCGTACCGACACCGTTCGACAGAAACTATGGCACTAAGCTGGGTGTTAGAGCCGTTCAGTGGTTAACTGAGAAGATGTCCAACACTTTTAAACAAGGTCAGGAACATTTACCAGACATGTATAATTGTTCATGACAAATGTTTGTTTGAAAGAATGAATGAAACTGTTTGTTTGTGTTGTCAGGACGTGTGTTTGCTAACACTCCAGACACTGCATGTGTGATCGGACTCCACAGGAAGGTTCTGAGCTTTAGTCCTGTCACGGAACTGAAGGATCAGACCGATTTTAAGTGAGTAAAGCAGAGTTTGATTGGTGTAATGTATAACAAGACAGATAACAGTGTTTTAATGTCCTGCAGACACAGAATGCCTAAAGTACAGTGGTGGATTAACCTGAGACTGATGCTGAAGATGTTGGCCAAATATCAAACGTCATTTGACGAGTATGTGACAGGAGAGATTGAACACGTGACACGTCGCTCTCTCAGTGTAGACACCGGCTTTTAAAACAGGATTCAGATCAGCTAACCTCACTGCCACTCCAACATACATCAGGTAAAACACCCGACTCCAGATCTGTGTGCTGATGCCTTAGAACTAAATCACTCCTGTTCAGCTAACAAGTGAGTAATGTTTAAAGCCAAACATTGTATTTAATAATATATTTTATTATAATAAACATTGGTGGAATTCGAGTTTGTTTTAAACAGAGATCTATTGGGATTAATAATTTAATTTTTATTTTATAGCATAAATTGCACATCTGGACACATATATATGTACACATAGATTATATCTATATAGATAGATGTTTAACAACGAAATAAATGTATTGGCTGTAATGTCATACTGTATCTACTGTTTATTCCTGTAACGTTTGATGTGATCATAACCAGTTCAGGTTAATAATAATGCTGTCACTGTTACTCAAAACATGTTGTTGTCTATTGTAAGGTTAAGTGACTGTAATATTGTGCGTCTATTCACTGTGATTAATGTAAATCTAGTGTTGCCTGTTGTACACATCCAGTATTGAATAGAACCATTTTCACATTGTACTATGTGTACCAAATACATATGTGCCATTTCACTGATTTGCACTGTAAGAGAGTAAATTAAGAAAAAAGGTATAATTCAGAAGAAGTGGATCAAATGACTTTGGTTTTATAAGAGAATTTTAATCTGGCTCCTCCATTTACTCTCAGCATTCCTGGATATTTCAGAGCCATCAGAATGTGGTATTTAAGGGTTTTGAGAGCAAAATTATTTGAGAGAGTGTTGAGAGCATTTGTTCTGATAGAGGTGACTTTTAGAGGGTTTTGCATGTGAAGTTTTCAAATATTTCTGTTTACGAATATATGAAGCAACCTTGATGTTAAATAAATGTAATGATACAACTGAATGTCATTTTAATAGTCTATACTGTCATAACATATTCAAACAAACAATAAAATGTTTATTTAACAACCACAATGTTTCTATAAGTGTCTGTATTAGCTATAACCAAACAACATTTAATAACTCTAAAACATGCAGAAGATCATAAACATTGCTCTCTGTATTTTCTCTGAAAAACATTTTCTCTGAATAAATTATTATTTAAATATCCATAAAACCAAACAAAGCTGCCAGAATCATTCACCTCTTCACTCTAAATCAGATGAAATGTAACTGAAGAGAGTGAGATGCATAGTTATGAGATTATATTTTACCAAAGGTGAATGTGAAGGGAAAGGAATCATCCGGTCCTTCAGTTTGTTGTATTGAAGAGTTTTGCTCTGTGTTGTCATTGCTGAATGAAAAGGAAAAATCCTCCTGGGGATTCTCACCTTCATCAAACAGAAAACCTGCCAAATAACACTGCGTTACATTTCATTTGCAAGGTCATCTCTGAGTTGAAATGTGATTTTTCTTAAACACTTTTCACCTGAGAATTTTGGTCCTGATCCTGGTGACTTCTGTTGGCAAAAGTAATATCAAATGTTAAAAAATTCAAACATTCGACCAATAATCAAACACATCTTCACAAATACCTTGTCACTGAAGTAGGAGCTTGTAAATGTAAATGGTGACACCTGTAGAACACACACAAGAATGAAATGATGAGACTGTTAACAACACTTTCATAAACTCTGTTTGAAGTTCACCTCTTCTGTTGTTGAGCCCATGTCAAAATCACAGGCCAGTCTAGAGAATGCTGGGGTGTTTGGAGTGGAATTCAATGAGAAAAAAGCAGGTGACTTGGATTCTGAGAGATCAGGGCGTCCAGGGGAGCAGACAGGACTGTTGCTGTGAAGACATTTAATGCAAATCAGTATTAGGTGTGAACATTAGAATCAATGGCTTTTAATTATATTTTTAATTATTAAAATTTTAATTATTATATTATACTGGAATATTCAAATTACAAGGAAACCAATCATGTAATGTTATACGTACTGAGTAACAAGTAATTCATTATAAAGTATATTATATAGAATAGTTTTTTACTAAGTAAAAGTCATTATGTTTCATCAGACTGCATCTAGAAGATGAAGGATGTCATACTTTAATGAGAATGTTGGGGTGGTCAGCACAGCTCTCATTCTAGTAGGTGAGAGAGGTGGACAGATCCCAGCTTCACTACGTGTGTCATCCAGAGAGTCTGCTTTAGTCTTCTCTACATCATCTCCATCCTTCTCTTCTAATGTCTCCATTAAAAACTCAGAGCTTCTCTTTATATTCTCTTCCTGTAGTTAATTTAGTTTAACAGACATATAAGAACATTTTACAACAATCAAAACCGTCTGTGTGATTAATGTCATAGTCACCTGATCATTCACCTTCTGTGAATGTCTCTTATCACATTCATTCATTTGATCTGAATCCATAGAAGAACAGAATGTTATCTGCTGTCTGTAATCCTGAAATAGTAAAGATGTGTCTAATACCTCCTGTGATGTCTTTCTTCTGCCATGCGCTGTAGTTAAACATCTCTGTGTCAGGTTCACTCATGCCTTCTCTGTCTGCTGTCTTAATCTGTTCCTCTTCAGTAAGAGTACCAGAAAACTCACAGATCATATTGTCTTCTCCAGCCGCCTACAAGTTACAGATTATGCACATATTCTTAATGTTAATTGACTTCAGTAAGAGTGTCTTTATAAAGTATGACACGTCATTGTCAAATTCAATAATCATAGATCTATAATTCCACCACAAGAGTGCATAACAACATCATGATCCTTCTCTTTTTTTGTATACTAGAGCAATAAAAGAATCCTTCTGTAACTCTATATATCTCTGTGAAAAAAGCAGATCCTTCACCTGGATTTCTGGGTCTTCATTACCGTCCAGTTCCTCATTATTTTGAGTTTCTAAGTCTTCGGTTTCTTGACCCTTACTGATATCAGATAACAGTCTTATATCAGGAACAAAAAACAATCTTTGGCAAATATCTTAAAATGTGATGTTAAAGCACCTTTCAGCATCATTAGAGAGAGAGACTGGCTCTTCCACATCTATCAACACAAAAAGAAAAACAAAAAGTGTCAAAGATTTGATTTATAACACATTCCCTTCATCACTGATAAACCGTCACCATTTGAGCTGAATGGAGTTTTTCTGATTTAACAACTTAATTATCTCAGAATTACGTGATTCATATTTAAAATTTATTTATTAGAATATTTTCTGATTCAACCCTCAAAATCCTACTAGCACCTCTATTTTAGATGGATTGCACGTAAGGAAACATGTCCCTCTTTTCAAGTTTAAACCAGTTTTATTTTACTCTGGGTTTGAGACATTGGGAGATACTGCTGTCTTTAAGTTATATAAATGCTATTGTTATTAGTGCGTCGTAATTCTGAGATAATTAAGTCGTTAATACAAAAAAAAACAGAGCAAAATATTTTTTTTCATGAATAATTATCTCGTAATTCTGAGATAATTAAGTCATTAATACAAAAAACAGAGCAAAATATTTTTTTCATGAATAATTATCTCGTAATTCTGAGATAATTAAGTCATTAATACAAAAAACAGAGCAAAATATTTTTTTCATGAATAATTATCTCGTAATTCTGAGATAATTAAGTCGTTAATACAGAAAAACAGAGCAAATTTATTTTTTCTCAAGTGAATGCAATACGCTTCCGTAGTATCACGCACTAAATAATGACTGAATGTTTATTTAAGATTAAAGCTCAGAAGAATGATATTGGATACATCACCAAGTGCAGCTTTCAGTTCTCTTTCTTTCTCTGTTATTTGACCTTCAAGAACTCTGATTCTTTTCTCAATCTCTTCATTCTTTTCTTGAACTTGCAGCAGTTTTTGAGCCAGTGGGTTTAGATAATATCTGTCCTTATGTTGCTGAAACACATCCCTGTAGTTCTCGATTCTCTCCTGGAATATTTTCCTAGAGTCACACATGTCAAATGTGAACATTAGAGATTTGCTCTATATATTTATTGTTATACACTCGGATTGATGTTAACTCACATGTCTTGGTTATAGCTGTCCTGTCTCTTCTCTAGCTCATCTTCCAGTGTCTTTTCATACTGAAGTAAGAGACTTCCGGTTTTCTGGAGACTGTCACATTTAATAAGTATCAGTGATATCAGAATATTACTACATTTTAAATCTGGTCCTTGATTCTGCTGACAGCATTAAATAGCCTACAACTTATTTGCATTGATTAATTTTATGAAATGACCATTTTTAAAAGTAATAATCTCTTTGAAGCTGTGGGTTACATGTAGATTTATAACAGCTAAGATGCTAGATTGTAATCCACCGTTGCTTCATTATATTTCACTGTTGGAGTCTCAGTCTTAACTCACTTTTTAGTGTTTTCTTTGATGAACTTCACCGTGACTTGTTTCTGCTGAATCTCTCCATCGAGGTTTCTGATGCTCTTCTGGGTTTGGTGAATATAATCCTTCTTCTCCCGAATGCTGGACTCAAAGACTAAAGACACAAGCAAACAGACAGACGGCACGAATCCAGGAGTCTTGGAAAATAATTCATTCATTTATGAAGTTTAATGGTTTTATATCCACTGTTAATGTTCTCTCTGATGTGATTCACTCATTCATTCATTATATACTACTCTTAAAGATCTTATTTAGATATGTAAAGATTTGATCATAAGAACAGAATTGTTTTTATCTTTTAATCATATGACTCCTTATGGACACAAGATTATTAAATGAAAAGTAAATCTGAGATGACCGGTATATGAAGAATTCTATTTAATTTGTGTTGAGCTTTTGTCTCAGTTGTAAAGTGGACTTGGGTTATTTAATACTTAATTTAAATAAATATAGTAAAATATAAATGCTTACTTAGCTCTTATTATGAAACTGTTTTCTATGTTGACCCAATAAAAAGTAACATTTTGAGCATTTCTATGCGATAGTTTCTTTACTCTGATAAAAGTGGTGTATATGAGGTTATATACAATAAACATATGTTTATCTCTACTCTGTGTGTATTTAAGTGACGAAAAAAAGCTTTGAGTTTCATTATTTGTGTATAAAGACAATTATTTGTGTAAAACACATGTTAAAGTTAATGAAATTCTCTTACTTTGTATTTGCTGCTTGATGTCATCTCTCTTCTGAGCAAGTTCTCGTGTTTCTATACCTGTTTAAAATATACCTTGAGTTAATAAATGTGTAATAAATGTTAAATACACGAAAAGCTTATTACATTCCATTACTTTCCATTCCATTACTTTCCATTCCATTCCATTACTTTACATTCCGTTACTTTACATTCCATTCCATTCCATTACTTTACATTTCATTACTTTACATTCCAATCCATTCCATTCCATTCCATTACTTTATATTCCATTACTTTACATTCAATTCCATTACATTCCTTTCCACTACTTTACATTCCTTTACATTCCATTCCTTTCCACTACTTTACATTCCTTTACATTCCATTCCATTACTTTACATTCCTTTACTTTACATTCCATTCCATTCCATTACTTTCCATTCCTTTACATGACTTTCCATTCCATTCCATTCCATTACTTTCCATTCCTTTACATGACTTTACATTCCATTCCATTCCATTACTTTCCATTCCTTTACATGACTTTACATTCCATTCCATTCCATTACTTTCCATTCCTTTACATTACTTTACATTCCATTACTTTACATTCCATTCCAGTCCATTCCATTACTTTACATTACCTTACTTTACATTACATTACATTACTTTACTTTACATTACATTACTTTACTTCACATTACATTACTTTACTTTACATTACATTACTTTACTTTACATTACATTACTTTACATTACATTACTTTACATTACATTACTTTAATTACATTACATTACTTTACTTTACATTACATTACTTTACTTTACATTACTTTACTTTACTTTACATTCCATTACTTTACATTCCATTCCATTCCAGTCCATTCCATTTCTTTACATTACTTTACTTTACATTACATTACTTTACTTTACATTACTTTACTTTACTTTACATTACTTTACTTTACTTTACATTACTTTACTTTACTTTACTTTACCTAACTGAAGCAGCAGGTTATCAAGTTGTTGTATGTCCTGTTCGTCCATTCCAACGTCTCACAATCAGCACACAGACTTAAATAAAAAGATTTCTTACATTTATATTAAAAATAAATCTTACGTTTAATCTTTAAATCTGTGCGCAGCCGTTACTGTGGCGGGAAGCGCGCGCACATTTGAATCCTGATTGAGCGGGAAATAATGACGACTCGTTTTATTATTTAATGAAATAATGTTTTTATATCTCTTAAACGTTTATTAATAATGTTAACACAATACATATTTAATTTGTATAATTTTTGTATACATATTACTTAAACAACCTTTTTTCAGTTTTAATATGATTGAATATGAAGTTTGATGATTATTAAGTACCAGTGGAGGTGACGTCATACAACATCTGCTAAAATTATTATTATTATTAACAATGCCATTTTAACATTGTCAACTGTTACACATAACCTTAAATATATATATATATATAAAAGAAAAAAGTCTTAAATATAAAAAAATTATATTATAAGAATATCAAACGGGATTTTACATACATTTTCTGAGCTACTGATTGGTCAGTGTGATTTGACAAGCATTACATGGGGGTGGGACTTCTAATTTATCCTGTTTTGATTGGACGAGACGGAATTTCCAGATCCAGTGGGCGGGGTTTGTTTCATTGTGTGCATGGCGGCCGGTGTGTCGGGATGAGAGTCAGCTGATGAACACAACACTCAACACTTCACACGTGTGCACTTGTGTCAGGTAAAACTCTTCTGTTTATTTCTTTATTTTCAGTTATTAACTCTACATGTGAGGTTTAATAGAGCCGAACATCTGATAGAGAACAACACATTCATGAGCCCGGCTCTTATTTTAAATAAATAAGATTTAAAAAGTAACATTCTTTTGTTTTAATGTTTCATGCATCATTACAACATCTTATATTGTGTTGTAGTTGTGTTTGTTTGACAATAATTGTGCTGTATGTAAATCCAGCTGATGAAGAGAACACTCATGAATATGTAAATACACTCCTGTGACGTCATATGATGTATATGTTATATGCATTGTGTTTATTATGGGTTATTTATATTGTTGCACATTTATGAAAGTTTACACTTCCTGTATGCTGACAGCTGATAGGCTCACATAAACAATAGAATAATAATGCTGTCACTGTTACTCAAAACATGTTGTTGTCTATTGTAAGGTTAAGTGACTGTAATATTGTGCGTCTATTCACTGTGATTAATGTAAATCTAGTGTTGCCTGTTGTACACATCCAGTATTGAATAGAACCATTTTCACACTGTACTATGTGTACCAAATACATATGTGCCATTTCACTGATTTGCACTGTAAGAGAGTAAATTAAGAAAAAAGGTATAATTCAGAAGAAGTGGATCAAATGACTTTGGTTTTATAAGAGAATTTTAATCTGGCTCCTCCATTTACTCTCAGCATTCCTGGATATTTCAGAGCCATCAGAATGTGGTATTTAAGGGTTTTGAGAGCAAAATTATTTGAGAGAGTGTTGAGAGCATTTGTTCTGATAGAGGTGACTTTTAGAGGGTTTTGCATGTGAAGTTTTCAAATATTTCTGTTTACGAATATATGAAGCAACCTTGATGTTAAATAAATGTAATGATACAACTGAATGTCATTTTAATAGTCTATACTGTCATAACATATTCAAACAAACAATAAAATGTTTATTTAACAACCACAATGTTTCTATAAGTGTCTGTATTAGCTATAACCAAACAACATTTAATAACTCTAAAACATGCAGAAGATCATAAACATTGCTCTCTGTATTTTCTCTGAAAAACATTTTCTCTGAATAAATTATTATTTAAATATCCATAAAACCAAACAAAGCTGCCAGAATCATTCACCTCTTCACTCTAAATCAGATGAAATGTAACTGAAGAGAGTGAGATGCATAGTTATGAGATTATATTTTACCAAAGGTGAATGTGAAGGGAAAGGAATCATCCGGTCCTTCAGTTTGTTGTATTGAAGAGTTTTGCTCTGTGTTGTCATTGCTGAATGAAAAGGAAAAATCCTCCTGGGGATTCTCACCTTCATCAAACAGAAAACCTGCCAAATAACACTGCGTTACATTTCATTTTGCAAGGTCATCTCTGAGTTGAAATGTGATTTTTCTTAAACACTTTTCACCTGAGAATTTTGGTCCTGATCCTGGTGACTTCTGTTGGCAAAAGTAATATCAAATGTTAAAAAATTCAAACATTCGACCAATAATCAAACACATCTTCACAAATACCTTGTCACTGAAGTAGGAGCTTGTAAATGTAAATGGTGACACCTGTAGAACACACACAAGAATGAAATGATGAGACTGTTAACAACACTTTCATAAACTCTGTTTGAAGTTCACCTCTTCTGTTGTTGAGCCCATGTCAAAATCACAGGCCAGTCTAGAGAATGCTGGGGTGTTTGGAGTGGAATTCAATGAGAAAACAAAAGCAGGTGACTTGGATTCTGAGAGATCAAGGCGTCCAGGGGAGCAGACAGGACTGTTGCTGTGAAGACATTTAATGCAAATCAGTATTAGGTGTGAACATTAGAATCAATGGCTTTTAATTATATTTTTAATTATTAAAATTTTAATTATTATATTATACTGGAATATTCAAATTACAAGGAAACCAATCATGTAATGTTATACGTACTGAGTAACAAGTAATTCATTATAAAGTATATTATATAGAATAGTTTTTTACTAAGTAAAAGTCATTATGTTTCATCAGACTGCATCTAGAAGATGAAGGATGTCATACTTTAATGAGAATGTTGGGGTGGTCAGCACAGCTCTCATTCTAGTAGGTGAGAGAGGTGGACAGATCCCAGCTTCACTACGTGTGTCATCCAGAGAGTCTGCTTTAGTCTTCTCTACATCATCTCCATCCTTCTCTTCTAATGTCTCCATTAAAAACTCAGAGCTTCTCTTTATATTCTCTTCCTGTAGTTAATTTAGTTTAACAGACATATAAGAACATTTTACAACAATCAAAACCGTCTGTGCGATTAATTTCATAGTCACCTGATCATTCACCTTCTGTGAATGTCTCTTATCACATTCATTCATTTGATCTGAATCCATAGAAGAACAGAATGTTATCTGCTGTCTGTAATCCTGAAATACTAAAGATGTGTCTAATACCTCCTGTGATGTCTTTCTTCTGCCATGCGCTGTAGTTAAACATCTCTGTGTCAGGTTCACTCATGCCTTCTCTGTCTGCTGTCTTAATCTGTTCCTCTTCAGTAAGAGTACCAGAAAACTCACAGATCATATTGTCTTCTCCAGCCGCCTACAAGTTACAGATTATGCACATATTCTTAATGTTAATTGACTACAGTAAGAGTGTCTTTATAAAGTATGACACGTCATTGTCAAATTCAATAATCATAGATCTATAATTCCACCACAAGAGTGCATAACAACATCATGATCCTTCTCTTTTTTGTATACTAGAGCAATAAAAGAATCCTTCTGTAACTCTATATATCTCTGTGAAAAAAGCAGATCCTTCACCTGGATTTCTGGGTCTTCATTACCGTCCAGTTCCTCATTATTTTGAGTTTCTAAGTCTTCGGTTTCTTGACCCTTACTGATATCAGATAACAGTCTTATATCAGGAACAAAAAACAATCTTTGGCAAATATCTCAAAATGTGATGTTAAAGCACCTTTCAGCATCATTAGAGAGAGAGACTGGCTCTTCCACATCTATCAACACAAAAAGAAAAACAAAAAGTGTCAAAGATTTGATTTATAACACATTCCCTTCATCACTGATAAACCGTCACCATTTGAGCTGAATGGAGTTTTTCTGATTTAACAACTTAATTATCTCAGAATTACGTGATTCATATTTAAAATTTATTTATTAGAATATTTTCTGATTCAACCCTCAAAATCCTACTAGCACCTCTATTTTAGATGGATTGCACGTAAGGAAACATGTCCCTCTTTTCAAGTTTAAACCAGTTTTATTTTACTCTGGGTTTGAGACATTGGGAGATACTGCTGTCTTTAAGTCATATAAATGCTATTGTTATTAGTGCGTCGTAATTCTGAGATAATTAAGTCGTTAATACAAAAAAAACAGAGCAAAATATTTTTTTTCATGAATAATTATCTCGTAATTCTGAGATAATTAAGTCATTAATACAAAAAACAGAGCAAAATATTTTTTTCATGAATAATTATCTCGTAATTCTGAGATAATTAAGTCGTTAATACAGAAAAACAGAGCAAATTTATTTTTTCTCAAGTGAATGCAATACGCTTCCGTAGTATCATGCACTAAATAATGACTGAATGTTTATTTAAGATTAAAGTTCAGAAGAATGATATTGGATACATCACCAAGTGCAGCTTTCAGTTCTCTTTCTTTCTCTGTTATTTGACCTTCAAGAACTCTGATTCTTTTCTCAATCTCTTCATTCTTTTCTTGAACTTGCAGCAGTTTTTGAGCCAGTGGGTTTAGATAATATCTGTCCTTATGTTGCTGAAACACATCCCTGTAGTTCTCGATTCTCTCCTGGAATATTTTCCTAGAGTCACACATGTCAAATGTGAACATTAGAGATTTGCTCTATATATTTATTGTTATACACTCGGATCGATGTTAACTCACATGTCTTGGTTATAGCTGTCCTGTCTCTTCTCTAGCTCATCTTCCAGTGTCTTTTCATACTGAAGTAAGAGACTTCCGGTTTTCTGGAGACTGTCACATTTAATAAGTATCAGTGATATCAGAATATTACTACATTTTAAATCTGGTCCTTGATTCTGCTGACAGCATTAAATAGCCTACAACTTATTTGCATTGATTAATTTTATGAAATGACCATTTTTAAAAGTAATAATCTCTTTGAAGCTGTGGGTTACATGTAGATTTATAACAGCTAAGATGCTAGATTGTAATCCACCGTTGCTTCATTATATTTCACTGTTGGAGTCTCAGTCTTAACTCACTTTTTAGTGTTTTCTTTGATGAACTTCACCGTGACTTGTTTCTGCTGAATCTCTCCATCGAGGTTTCTGATGCTCTTCTGGGTTTGGTGAATATAATCCTTCTTCTCCCGAATGCTGGACTCAAAGACTAAAGACACAAGCAAACAGACAGACGGCACGAATCCAGGAGTCTTGGAAAATAATTCATTCATTTATGAAGTTTAATGGTTTTATATCCACTGTTAATGTTCTCTCTGATGTGATTCACTCATTCATTCATTATATACTACTCTTAAAGATCTTATTTAGATATGTAAAGATTTGATCATAAGAACAGAATTGTTTTTATCTTTTAATCATATGACTCCTTATGGACACAAGATTATTAAATGAAAAGTAAATCTGAGATGACCGGTATATGAAGAATTCTATTTAATTTGTGTTGAGCTTTTGTCTCAGTTGTAAAGTGGACTTGGGTTATTTAATACTTAATTTAAATAAATATAGTAAAATATAAATGCTTACTTAGCTCTTATTATGAAACTGTTTTCTATGTTGACCCAATAAAAAGTAACATTTTGAGCATTTCTATGCGATAGTTTCTTTACTCTGATAAAAGTGGTGTATATGAGGTTATATACAATAAACATATGTTTATCTCTACTCTGTGTGTATTTAAGTGACGAAAAAAAGCTTTGAGTTTCATTATTTGTGTATAAAGACAATTATTTGTGTAAAACACATGTTAAAGTTAATGAAATTCTCTTACTTTGTATTTGCTGCTTGATGTCATCTCTCTTCTGAGCAAGTTCTCGTGTTTCTATACCTGTTTAAAATATACCTTGAGTTAATAAATGTGTAATAAATGTTAAATACACGAAAAGCTTATTACATTCCATTACTTTCCATTCCATTACTTTCCATTCCATTCCATTACTTTACATTCCGTTACTTTACATTCCATTCCATTCCATTACTTTACATTTCATTACTTTACATTCCAATCCATTCCATTCCATTCCATTACTTTATATTCCATTACTTTACATTCAATTCCATTACATTCCTTTCCACTACTTTACATTCCTTTACATTCCATTCCTTTCCACTACTTTACATTCCTTTACATTCCATTCCATTACTTTACATTCCTTTACTTTACATTCCATTCCATTCCATTACTTTCCATTCCTTTACATGACTTTCCATTCCATTCCATTCCATTACTTTCCATTCCTTTACATGACTTTACATTCCATTCCATTCCATTACTTTCCATTCCTTTACATGACTTTACATTCCATTCCATTCCATTACTTTCCATTCCTTTACATTACTTTACATTCCATTACTTTACATTCCATTCCAGTCCATTCCATTACTTTACATTACCTTACTTTACATTACATTACATTACTTTACTTTACATTACATTACTTTACTTCACATTACATTACTTTACTTTACATTACATTACTTTACTTTACATTACATTACTTTACATTACATTACTTTACATTACATTACTTTAATTACATTACATTACTTTACTTTACATTACATTACTTTACTTTACATTACTTTACTTTACTTTACATTCCATTACTTTACATTCCATTCCATTCCAGTCCATTCCATTTCTTTACATTACTTTACTTTACATTACATTACTTTACTTTACATTACTTTACTTTACTTTACATTACTTTACTTTACTTTACATTACTTTACTTTACTTTACTTTACCTAACTGAAGCAGCAGGTTATCAAGTTGTTGTATGTCCTGTTCGTCCATTCCAACGTCTCACAATCAGCACACAGACTTAAATAAAAAGATTTCTTACATTTATATTAAAAATAAATCTTACGTTTAATCTTTAAATCTGTGCGCAGCCGTTACTGTGGCGGGAAGCGCGCGCACATTTGAATCCTGATTGAGCGGGAAATAATGACGACTCGTTTTATTATTTAATGAAATAATGTTTTTATATCTCTTAAACGTTTATTAATAATGTTAACACAATACATATTTAATTTGTATAATTTTTGTATACATATTACTTAAACAACCTTTTTTCAGTTTTAATATGATTGAATATGAAGTTTGATGATTATTAAGTACCAGTGGAGGTGACGTCATACAACATCTGCTAAAATTATTATTATTATTAACAATGCCATTTTAACATTGTCAACTGTTACACATAACCTTAAATATATATATATATATAAAAGAAAAAAGTCTTAAATATAAAAAAATTATATTATAAGAATATCAAACGGGATTTTACATACATTTTCTGAGCTACTGATTGGTCAGTGTGATTTGACAAGCATTACATGGGGGTGGGACTTCTAATTTATCCTGTTTTGATTGGACGAGACGGAATTTCCAGATCCAGTGGGCGGGGTTTGTTTCATTGTGTGCATGGCGGCCGGTGTGTCGGGATGAGAGTCAGCTGATGAACACAACACTCAACACTTCACACGTGTGCACTTGTGTCAGGTAAAACTCTTCTGTTTATTTCTTTATTTTCAGTTATTAACTCTACATGTGAGGTTTAATAGAGCCGAACATCTGATAGAGAACAACACATTCATGAGCCCGGCTCTTATTTTAAATAAATAAGATTTAAAAAGTAACATTCTTTTGTTTTAATGTTTCATGCATCATTACAACATCTTATATTGTGTTGTAGTTGTGTTTGTTTGACAATAATTGTGCTGTATGTAAATCCAGCTGATGAAGAGAACACTCATGAATATGTAAATACACTCCTGTGACGTCATATGATGTATATGTTATATGCATTGTGTTTATTATGGGTTATTTATATTGTTGCACATTTATGAAAGTTTACACTTCCTGTATGCTGACAGCTGATAGGCTCACATAAACAATAGAAATTATTTTACTTTAATTCTTATTTCAGGTTTTGTTCTATTGTTATTGTTAGACCTACAGAGAATCTATCAGATATTTCTATTGTTTACATGTCTGCTTGGTTGCCAAAACACATAATTAAAAGGACATGTTTTACAAATGTTTTATGTTAAATCTATTATATGATCATTGTTGATCTGTTATAAACACATTAAAAATGTTTTACATTTACATTTAGTCATTTAGCAGACGCTTTTATCCAAAGCGACTTACATTTACATTTACATTTAGTCATTTAGCAGACGCTTTTATCCAAAGCGACTTACATTTACATTTACATTTAGTCATTTAGCAGACGCTTTTATCCAAAGCGACTTACATTTACATTTACATTTAGTCATTTAGCAGACGCTTTTATCCAAAGCGACTTACATTTACATTTACATTTAGTCATTTAGCAGACGCTTTTATCCAAAGCGACTTACATTTACATTTACATTTAGTCATTTAGCAGACGCTTTTATCCAAAGCGACTTACATTTACATTTACATTTAGTCATTTAGCAGACGCTTTTATCCAAAGCGACTTACAATAGTCGAGGAGACAATGAAGCGGTAATATTGAATCCTGATTTTAATCCTGCTTGCGCGGGAAATAATGACGACTCGTTTTATTATTTAATGAAATAATGTTTTTGTATCTCTTAAACATGTTAACACAAGACATATTTAATTTGTATAATTTGCATTCATATTACTTAAACAACCTTTTTTCAGTTTTAATATGATTGAATATGAAGTTTGATGATGATTATTAAGTACCATTGGAGGTGACGTCATACAACATCTGCTAAAATTATTATTATTAACAATGCCATTTTAACATTGTCAACTGTTACCCGTAACCTTAACTATATATATGTATATAAAAGAAAAAAGTCTTAAATATAAAAATGTTATATTATAAGAATTTATTTTTTATGTTAAATCTATTATATCATCATTGTTGATCTGTTATAAATACATTAAAAATGTTTTATGTTAAATCTATTATATGATCATTGTTGATCTGTTATAAATACATTAAAAATGTTTTATGTTAAATCTATTATATCATCATTGTTGATCTGTTATAAACACATTAAAAATGTTTAATGTTAAATCTATTATATGATCATTGTTGATCTGTTATAAATACATTAAAAATGTTTTATGTTAAATCTATTATATCATCATTGTTGATCTGTTATAAATACATTAAAAATGTTTTATGTTAAATCTATTATATGATCATTGTTGATCTGTTATAAACACATTAAAAATGTTTAATGTTAAATCTATTATATGATCATTGTTGATCTGTTATAAACACATTATCCATATGTAATGCATTAGACGGCTGATTCACTCTTTCTATAAAAACTCAAATTAATCTTCTCTCTTAACAGGTTTAGTTTTACTTTGGTTACTCGCTGTAGCACTTTTTCACCGTTTGTTATCTCTGCTTCATTGTCTCCTCGATCCATTGTATAAAAGCGTCCACATACTGTCTAAATGTAAAGTAAATGAGAGACATTTCATGAATCTGATTGCTTTCTGTACAATTGTTTGCAATGAAACTAAATATAGTTCTTTATCTTGTCTCAGGGTTGTCATTTATGGAAGGTGCGAACAGCTTCTTCTAGTGTCTCTGAAGTTTAAGCACATCACATATTTCACCGGACGGTCGAACATGGAGCAGGTGGAACGGATCCCAGAGGAAAGCCCTCAGTTACAGTCCGTTCGATCTGAAGTCGATGATGGAAACTGTGGAACCAGCACAAGAAGAAAGAGGAGAAAGCGTGAAGCTCGACCAGAATCCATCATCGTGTACCGCTGTGATGCGGGTGGAGACGAGCGTGATGGAGATATGGACGGTACTGAGAGGACCACTGAAGAAGGAACGACGTTTCTGAACAACCCCAGTGATGAAGGTGAAGCATCTTTACGCATTCAAGAAATCTTCTTGAATTCTTACATTAAATGTTTCCTCCTCATAGGTTGGAATCTACCTCTGGATAGTCGCTACGTGACGCTGACAGGAACCATCACACGAGGAAAGAAGAAAGGTCAGATGGTGGATATTCATGTGACGCTGACAGAGAAAGAACTGCAGGAGATGGCCAGGTCAAAGGAGCGACTTAATGCCGAATGTGAGGATAGAGAGGGAATGAGACGCCCGTGTGCTTTTGGAATCTCTCAAGGTCCGCATGTCGTCCTGTGGAGTCTTTCTTGTGCTCCCGTTGTCTTTGTTCTGTCCTTCATTACCTCTTTCTACTATGGAACTCTTACATGGTACAATATTTTTCTGGTGTACAATGAGGAGAGGACGTTCTGTCATAAAATCACTATCTGTCCGTTTCTTATCATCTTCTACCCCGTGCTCATCTTGTCAGTGTCGCTGTCGTTGGGTTTGTATTCGGCTGTGGTGCAGGTGTCCTGGGCGTTCAGCGAGTGGTGGATCTCAGTCAGGGATCTGGAGAAGGGTTTCTGCGGATGGGCTTGTGGAAAGCTCGGTTTGGAGGACTGCTCGCCCTACAGTATAGTAGAGCTGCTGGATTCAGACACCATCTCTGGGAGTTTGCAGGGGAAAAATCTGCAGACCTCCTCTGTGTGAGACCGTTTTTCTCTGATCGTATAGGTCTGCTTTCTTGTTATTTTTGAGATTTTTTCGTGTTATTTTGAGACAAAGTCAAAGTTGAGAAGAGAGGGTAAAACCAGGAAACAGGACTGATGGGATGTTTCATGACATCTCACATCTCGGAAGTTTTCACTTTGCTTTTTTGTACTCTTAGATTTCCTATTGGGCCACATTGTAAATCAGCATCGTGTGTATGTTGTTCGCTGAAAAAATCCCATAATGTATTCAGTAGATGAAATCTATCCAAGTTTATTGCTTATTCTGTTATTTTGTTTATTTGGTCTTTTCTATAATAACAACTTAATTCAATTTCCATTTTTATATATGGTTTGTGACGTGACGTTTCATATTTTGCGTTGAACTTTTTGAAATATTTAAATATTTATCATTATTATTGTATTTATTTTAAAGTTACATTTAGAGCAATTTTGAGCCTTTTATAACCTTCTGTAAAATAAATCCATATAAACTTTATATAAACTAACCCTTTGTGTGATTGTGAGCAATCTGTTTAATCTCTAACTTTCTTTTACTATTAAATTTGATGACGTGTCTGTTTGTGGATGGAGATTAACAACTTTAAAATGTTTTCATTGCAGATGTTGTTAACAATTAACATTATTACATATTAAATGAATTATTGGAATTAATACATTTGTTTGAACTTCTGATTTGTATCCCTTTGGCTTTTATTGTCATCATGCAGTGATGCTAGAAATAATAATAATTATTATAATAATAACTTAATAAAGTCACAGATAACTGCAGAAACTTTAATAGGAACTGAGAGACAATAGAAGTGAATACAATAGAGAGGAAGAACAACAGGAACAGGAAGTGACCTCATGTCCACACAGATGCATGGTTTACAAAATAAAAGCTTCATGGTTATGCAGCATTAATTACATTTATAGTTGCAATATTGGAAAAAATGTGAAGATTTGTGAAGAATTTATCTTTTTTTAACCATTAGATGTTAATAATTGTCACTTTTAAGAATATTTACTTCACGCAGCAATCGTAATTCTCACAATGTTGTCTTTATTTTGTTTGTCTTAGATTAAGAGATTAACATTTCTTTTATTAATGTATAATTCAGTTCTGAGAGATTGATCTCAAGTATCGCGAGAACTCGTTTCTGACAGCCGGAACTTGATGTTCTGTGTCATTATTCACCCGGAACAATAACACAGAGACACCGGAAGTGATGGCGCGCACAGCGAAGGTAATTTATTCATAGTTTATTACAACAACTGATTTCTACAATCACATTATTTCTAAAAAGAGTTTAGAGTTTTAAGTTCTTTATATTTGTATTTCACATGTTGAAGGACTGTGTTATATTAGATAGTTTACTGAATCCACATTTAAAGTGTTTTAACTGTTCATTCAAAGTGTCTGTCATGATGTTTTCTTCCTGTAGTTCTTTCATTACTTAAAATTAAAATCTATAACAATAAGATATATATATATATGTATAACCTATGACAAACATTTAGGGCTGTTTTAATTGATTTCTGAGTAAAAGTTTGTGTTTACATAACATATGTCTGTATAACCTTACTGTGAGTAATATTTTATAGTTAATAAAAACTACATGTATATATAAATACAAAAACTACATGTGTATATAAATACAAAAACTACATGTGTATATAAATACAAAAACTACATGTGTATATAAATACAAAAACTACATGTGTATATAAATACAAAAACTACATGTATATATAAATACAAAAACTACATGTATATATAAATACAAAAACTACATGTAAATAGAATAGAAAAAATACATGTATATATTAATACAAAAAATACATGTGTATATAAATACAAAAACTACATGTATATATAAATACAAAAACTACATGTGTATATAAATACAAAAACTACATGTATATATAAATACAAAAACTACATGTATATATAAATACAAAAACTACATGTGTATATAAATACAAAAACTACATGTAAATAGAATAGAAAAAATACATGTATATATTAATACAAAAAATACATGTATATATATATACAAAATACATGTAAATATAAATATAAAAAATACATGTATATATAAATACAAAACTACATGTATATATAAATACAAAAACTACATGTATATATAAATACAAAAACTACATGTAAATAGAATAGAAAAAATACATGTATATATAATACAAAAATACATATATATATATATATATATATATATATATATATATATATATACAAAAACTACATGTTAATATAAATATAAAAAATACATGTATACATTAATACAAAAACTGCATGTATATATAAATACAAAAACTACATGTATATATATATATATAATACAAAAATACATATATATAAATACAAAAACTACATGTATATATAAATACAAAAACTACATGTATATATAAATACAAAAACTACATGTATATATAAATACAAAAACTACATGTAAATATAAATATAAAAAATACATGTATACATTAATACAAAAACTGCATGTATATATAAATACAAAAACTACATGTATATATAAATACAAAAACTACATGTAAATATAAATATAAAAAATACATGTATACATTAATACAAAAACTGCATGTATATATAAATACAAAAACTACATGTATATATATAATACAAAAATACATATATATATATATACAAAAACTACATGTAAATATAAATATAAAAAATACATGTATACATTAATACAAAAACTGCATGTATATATAAATACAAAAACTACATGTATATATATAATACAAAAATACATATATATAAATACTAAAACTACATGTATATATATATAATACAAAAATACATATATATATATATATATACAAAATACATGTAAATATAAATATAAAAAATACATGTATACATTAATACAAAAACTACATGTATATATAAATACAAAAACTACATGTATATATAAATACAAAAACTACATGTATATATTAATATAAAAACTACATGTGTATATAAATACAAAAACTACATGTGTATATAAATACAAAAACTACATGTGTATATAAATACAAAAACTACATGTGTATATAAATACAAAAACTACATGTATATATAAATACAAAAACTACATGTATATATAAATACAAAAACTACATGTAAATAGAATAGAAAAAATACATGTATATATTAATACAAAAAATACATGTGTATATAAATACAAAAACTACATGTATATATAAATACAAAAACTACATGTGTATATAAATACAAAAACTACATGTATATATAAATACAAAAACTACATGTATATATAAATACAAAAACTACATGTGTATATAAATACAAAAACTACATGTAAATAGAATAGAAAAAATACATGTATATATTAATACAAAAAATACATGTATATATATATACAAAATACATGTAAATATAAATATAAAAAATACATGTATATATAAATACAAAACTACATGTATATATAAATACAAAAACTACATGTATATATAAATACAAAAACTACATGTAAATAGAATAGAAAAAATACATGTATATATTAATACAAAAAATACATGTATATATATATACAAAATACATGTAAATATAAATATAAAAAATACATGTATACATTAATACAAAAACTGCATGTATATATAAATACAAAAACTACATGTATATATAGATACAAAAACTACATGTATATATAATACAAAAATACATATATATATATATATATATATATATATATATATATATATATATATATATATATATATATATATACAAAAACTACATGTTAATATAAATATAAAAAATACATGTATACATTAATACAAAAACTGCATGTATATATAAATACAAAAACTACATGTATATATATATATATAATACAAAAATACATATATATAAATACAAAAACTACATGTATATATAAATACAAAAACTACATGTATATATAAATACAAAAACTACATGTATATATAAATACAAAAACTACATGTAAATATAAATATAAAAAATACATGTATACATTAATACAAAAACTGCATGTATATATAAATACAAAAACTACATGTATATATAAATACAAAAACTACATGTAAATATAAATATAAAAAATACATGTATACATTAATACAAAAACTGCATGTATATATAAATACAAAAACTACATGTATATATATAATACAAAAATACATATATATATATATACAAAAACTACATGTAAATATAAATATAAAAAATACATGTATACATTAATACAAAAACTGCATGTATATATAAATACAAAAACTACATGTATATATATAATACAAAAATACATATATATAAATACAAAAACTACATGTATATATATATAATACAAAAATACATATATATATATATATACAAAATACATGTAAATATAAATATAAAAAATACATGTATACATTAATACAAAAACTGCATGTATATATAAATACAAAAACTATATTGCATTTTTTTATATCTCTATATAAAGTTAAAAAGAAGTAATGTTATATTTAAACTTTTTTTTATTCACAGTACACACATATATATATATGATAAAATCTATTAAAAAAGTCTGTAAATCTGTATTTGTAATGTTATTAAAGAACTGAATAGTTCTCTGTTTTTCTCTTTAGTCAGCGTTGGTTCTGTGTATGGATGTGGGTTTCTCCATGAGTAACTCTGAGCCTGGTCAGGAACCTCCCTTTGAACAGGCCAAAAAAGTCATCCAGAAGTTTGTCCAGCGGCAGGTTTGTGTTACGATGCTGATCACCAGTATTTATTAATAATATCTATTGGCTATTATAATGACCCTTTCCTTATATTGTAGGTGTTTGATGAGAACAAGGATGAGGTGGCTCTGGTACTGTTTGGTACAGATGAAACCAAGAACGGTTTGGCCAAAGATGGTCAGTATGAGAACATCGCTGTCCGTCGCCATCTGATGATTCCTGATTTTGAGTTGCTGGAGGAGATTCAGAATGACCTGCAGCCTGGTGGTCAACAAGCAGACTGTATCCCTGATGTCAAAAGAGGTTCTTGTGTGGAATTTGTTGGTATAAGTTTATGAAACCCTTGACTTGTTCACCAGGGCTTGATGCTGTTGTTGTGTGCATGGATCTGCTTCAGCATGAAACCATGTGAGATGACTTTTTTTCATATTCTCGCTTTGGGTTTCCGGATTGTTAGCTAATGTTTCTCTTGTCGTTCCATCGTGTAGGGGAAAGAAATGTAGTCGTCTTAATATAGTGCTGCTGACAGATCTGAATGTACAGACGTCTGAAGACCAGCTTGATGTTATAATTGAGAACCTCAAGAAAGCAGGAATCACTCTGCAGTTCTTGTAAGGGACATTCACAGATAATATTTTGATTAAGAATAAATTATAAATAAAGTTTTTATTCTATCAGTTTGCCATTTCCTGTGAATGAAGATGGAGGTGATGAAGGTCCGTCTGGCTCTGGGTCAGCAGGACCTTCTCACCGCCCGGGAAAGGGATTGAGTAGACAGCAGACTCGAGGTCTGGAGATGGTCAGAAACATCATGACTGCTCTGGATGAGGAGGACGGTCTGGAGGAAGTCCACACTTTTAGGTCTGAATCACCCATACTTGTACACACATATTACTATGCCTGGAATGACTGAACTTTACTTTGATACAGTGATGCGCTGGAGAAGCTTTCCATCTTTAAGTGTATCGCTCGGAGGCCAATGGCATGGCCCTGTCAGCTCACCATCGGCACCTCTCTGACAATCCGCATCGTGGGATACAAAGCAGTGTGTTCTTGTTGTTCAGATCATGTACTTTTAATGGTTCTATTGAAATGTTTGATGTGGTGTCTGGTTTTTATGATAAACGGGTGACGGAGGAGAAGGTGAAGAAGACGTGGGCTGTGGTTGATGCTGTGACTCATCAGAAAGATGATGTCAAGAGAGAGACAGTTTACTGTCTGAATGATGATGATGAAACTGAAGTGCAGAAGGACGACACTATTCAAGGTGATCGTAGGGTAGAGCAGTGCTTTTACAGACTTTATATTTATTTTATTGTAAAAAAATGAATTAATAATACTTTTGTTTTTATAGGATACCGTTATGGAAGTGACATCGTTCCGTTTTCTAAGGTGGATGAGGACCAGATGAAATATAAATCCGATGGGAAATGTTTTGCAGTTCTTGGCTTCACTAAACAGGAGCTGGTAAGTGTTCGTCCATTAGATGGCAATCTTCTTTAACCCTTGATTTGTTTCATTCACACAAGAGCCTATTCATTACATGTTCTCATTTGTTGATCTGTTTGGTATTTCTATTTTTAATCACTGTTTTTTCTTTGGTACAGATTAATCGTCAGCAGTTTATGGGTAGTCAGGTTATCAAGGTTTTTGCTCCCAGAGATGATGAGGTAATAATTGATGTTCTATATAATTGTCTAATGTGTTATTTTATTAAGGTGTGTGTTTTTTTATGGGTGCAGCACGCGGCCGTAGCTCTCTCCGCTCTGATTCATGCTCTTGATGGTCTAAAGATGGCAGCTATAGTGCGTTATGCTTATGATCGTCGTAGTAACCCTCAAGTGGGCGCAGTCTTTCCTTGCATTAAAGAAAAATATGAAGTAAGTGGTTTTATTAAAGAGAATACACATCCTCAGTATGAGTCTCAGCACTCACCCGTCTCTCTCCCTCTTCAGTGTTTACTGTATGTTCAGCTGCCGTATATGGAAGACCTGCGACAGTTTACTTTCCCAATGTTAGAAAACAACAAGAAGTTCACAGCATCAGGTAAATCCTCAGCAACCACCATTCCATCAAATTTCTACAGTTTGTCATAATATATTTATATTTACTGGTGACTGAAACACGGGTTTAAACCATTCCTAAACTTAACTCAATCTTAACTTTAAAAGATCAGTACAATGGTTTAATTCAAAAAAGCATATTTATAAAAACTTCTTTAATGTCCTGTTTTAACCAATAAACGAAATACTAAAGTTTTATAAATGCCGTGACATTCAGATTTTGAAGTTCAATAAACAGTACATTTTATTGTTACTAACAAATTATAAAGCAGAGTCTACATCTCGATATAAATCCAGATTTCAAAATAAATATTGACATTTTTATTTTGATTTGATTTGGTTTTGCCACATCTTAAAAAAGTCTTTTGGATATTTTAATTTGGAAAAACATTAAAAAAAATGTTTAGGGCAAAAAAAACAACAACGGTATTTAAGGGACTAATTTATCTTCTGCACTTGTTTCTCAAGAGGCTTAAGAAAGTATAAATATTATTTTAAGAAACTATAAATATATAATTACATTACATTTGTTTGTACTATATCTCTTATGAGATGAATTTCATGTGAGCTCCATGTACATATCAAGTTTGGCAGATACTAAATAAAGAACATCCTTTCATTTTGAACCTCACAGACACCAGGCTTTATGTCAATGTCAATGTCACCTTTATTTATATAGCGCTTAAGACAAAATACAATGCATCAAAGCAGCTTACCAACAATAATTAATAAACCGTGTGTAATAATGATTAATATTAAAAGGCAATACATTATTGAATCCGGGGACGTTATCTCTGTTCAGTTTAATGGTGTCTGTGCATTCATTTTCAATTCGTTGATGTCTTCTTTGTTCACTTTAAAAAATGTCTGTGCGTTCAAATTCAATCAAATCAACGATATCGTTGTAAATGAGGGGACCCCAACTAAGCAAGCCAGAGGCGACAGTGGCTAGGAAACCAAAACTCCATCGGTGACAGGAATGGAGTAAAAAACCTTGGGAGAAACCAGGCTCAGTTGGGGGGCCAGTTCTCCTCTGACCAGACGAAGCCATCAGTTCAAGTCCAGGCTGCAGTTTATATAAACAGCGAGTGTCTTTATATAGAGAGTTATATTCTGCTTTTTTAATGCACATGCGTACAAATACTCATTTATATACTTGACTTCTCTTCCGAGGGTGTTTATAATATAATGTTTTTGTGTTTATGTAATCTGTAGAGTCGCAGCTGTCTGCGGTGGACTCGCTCATTGACTCCATGATGCTGGTGGAGAAAGATGAAGATGGCGAGACAGTGGATATATTTAAAACCAACCACATTCCAAACCCACAGTTCCAAAGGCTTTATCAGGTTCAAATAGAAATAGTTTTTATTTTCCGTCTGTTTAAACTCATGTCACTGACCCGTGTTATGCTGGTGTCTGCAGTGCTTACATCATCGGGTTGTAAATCCAGGCGATCCTCTCCCAGCGTTAGAACCGTGGCTGCAGAGGGTTCTAGAGAGACCTCAGGCTGTTTCCGCTCGCTGTCAGGCTCCTCTGCAGGATGTCAGGAAAGAATTTCCCCTGAAAGAAGTGGTGAAACGGAAAGAGCTGAAGACCAGCGCAGACGTGTTTAGAAGCAGGTGAGAACGGATGTTTTTCACCCTGAAGCTGTGGGTGAAATCGATTTGAAGCGCTAGCAATGTGTCTGCTGGGGAAGATATCACATTCAATATAATGATGTATCAGCAGGCAGAGAAGAAACACAAAACAGACTTTCTTTAAGGGATAGTTTACCAAACATGTTTTCTGAGTTGTTTCATATGTGTATACATTTCTTTGTTCTGATGACCACAGAAGAATGGTTTTAATTTTATATTAAATACAAAATGAGATATTTTTAAGAATGTAGGATAAGAAAAAGTTCTGGGGTAATTTTGGACACAGTTGTTATTGTTCCTAGTATGTTATATAATGAGTTCCAAGAAATCTTAACATTTTTATGTTTTTAACCAAACATAGAAATTTAAACAGGTTTGGATCAACTGGAGGGTGGCAGAGTTTAAATTTTTGACGAACTATAATTCTAAGAATACTCGTTTGGTTTGTGTGGATGATCTTTTGACAGTTTTTCCATGTGTTTTAATTAAATATATAAACGGACTTACTGACTGACTAATTGTAATGAATCACAGATTCAACTTGCTTATTATAGCATTATAGTAGTTGTGATGTGACAGAAGTTGTTTGTGTGTTTCCAGTGCTGAAGAGCCCAATGTGAAGAAAGTGAAAGTCAATGAAGAGACAGATTTTAACCTGGCAGAGATCACGGAGGGAAAAGTCACATCAGTGAGACTCTCATGGGTTTCTTATATCAAATGTGCATTGATAACATAAACATACATCAAATTATAATTAATATTGATTTCATTTTTACGTATTGTATGTAAATTATTAAGCAGGTATTCACATCCCGGTCTGCATTTAAGTCATAATGGACTTGAAATTAGATTTTTTTAACACATATCACAGTATCTTTTGGTTGTCATTTCTGTGTGGAAGGAAAAATGCTAAAGACAGCATGTCAATTGATCTGTTATTGAAATATTATGTCAATTCAGTATGAAACACAGGACATCTGGCAGTCTTTACAACATTATTTTTGCCTTTCAGGTCGGTAGCGTGAATCCAGCGAGAGATTTCCAAAAACTGATCCGGCAGAAGAGCATTCCTTTTAGTCAGGGTAAGATTTGATTTCTCAGCACTCTTTACAAATCTTCTCTTATCCACAACACATATTCTCTTGCATCATTTTACTTTTTTTACAACTTTACCATTAAAAAACATCTACATTTATGCATTTGAATGAAAAATGTGTTATCTTTAATCTATTTCTGTACAGTATTACTGTTGATATTTCATTCGCTGCATCAAACACATCTAACACGTCAAACTATTATTTTATCAATCATTTATTGTATGAGTGTGAATTGATTTGGAAACAGTCATTTGACAGACATCGTTTTGTAATCTTGACAGCATGTCAGCAGCTTACCAACAGGATTGAGCAGTTGCTGGGCAACAGGAGCTCAGAGTACTACATGAAGAGCATCACCTGTATCCAGGCCTTCAGAGAACAGTCCGTCACGGTGAGATCTCTATCCAGCTTCACCTTCATTCAGAAAACTGTTGTTTTAGGTGAAACCCGACACTGCTGCAGGACACAAAAGAAGATCATTTGAAAATTGTTGTTAAACAAACACAACTTTACCCCACTGACTTGCATATGAACACAGAATCACTCAAAACATTTCTCAAAAACTTATTTTGTGTACCGCAAGAGAGTTTGTGTTCGACAGCGGCTAACCTAAACCTGACATCAGATCATTTTCTTCTTCATCAGTTTGGAAACGCAGAGTTCTTCAACAGTTACCTGCAGTCTCTGAAGAGAAGTGCCCCTGACAGAAACCTTCAGGAATTCTGGGATCTCCTAGTCCAGGGTACAGAAACACTACAAGTGTTCATGATGAGCTGATAAAGTCATGTTGGTTTAAACATGGTTTTATTTCAGACGCTGTCACGCTGATCAGCAGTGATGAAGTGGACACCAGCAACATCTCTAAACAGGATGCAGAGCAGGTATCATAACACATTCATCTGTAGATCACATGTTTAAAGACACTAATCTAACACTTATGACATGTGTAATTTTTTGCTGCTGTAGTTTCTGGTGATGGAGCAGAAGGTGGAGGCAGAGGTGACTT
>CM065659.1:2511858-2544358 GCA_033220385.1 Triplophysa yarkandensis
CTGTAAATGTGAGTAAACCAAAGACCTTTCCTGGATATGAACAACATGATTCTATACTACAGGTACTCTAGATGAACCAAAGGTTGACAGAAACTGCATGTGTGTTACTTCTCCCTTGAGGGTACTTAAGTTTATTTTATTCATGTGGCAAGGAAGATTTTTAATCAAACCTAATGTAGTGTCCTCCAAATTTTGACAGTTTTTTCTATGTGAAACAATTTACACTAAAAAAGAGTAACTTTAAAAGCTTTGCAATAAAGAAAAATAAACTGTTTAAATGTTTGTATATGTAAGTATAAAGAGTTGAATCTCATTAACTAAAAATATTGATTTACATTACATATATATATCTAAATGAAATATTTTTTATTACAATATTACAATTAAATTTAAGACAAATGAACTGTTGGTTTTAAGTATATTATTTTTATATTTTCCACTAAAAACGGTGTTAGGTTTAAAAAAATTTTTTAAAGGTAATATAATGTCTATTTTAGCTATGTTCTAAGCCACATTGTACAGTGTAATATCAACACTTTACTAGCATCCTTGCAAATGTTTTTCATTATAAACCTGGGACTAAATCAATCTCTGTAGTTTAAAAACGGGCCCTTCCCACCCCAGGAAGGATTTCATATTTCCAGGATGATTCATCGCTTCTTGTTGATTTGGGTATATGATGGATGCGATTATACACGATGTTGCTGTCGACCGGTTTACGTCAATAAATAGATTTCCTCTTGCCCTAGTATATGAGATCAGAGGAATAACCCGAGGACAAACTTTGTTTCTGACTCATTCAAACCTCTTTACTTGTTACAGAATCTGGTTGGAGAGATCAGTTTAATATCCACGATAACACTTGTGCACACAGCACTGATGTAGTCTAAAGACCTTCATGCTTCCAGATTCATATCTATAGAAATATATACACTTATATGAAGCATTTCAAATATGACATGCGTTATTCCTTCATATATCACGACACGACCTGCGCACTAAACAGAAAAACTATGTTGCAGTAATCTGCATGATTTATTCCTGCCGTAGTGCTTGCTGGGAAACAGAGATTAGAATCCAGCACCATGAATATAACTGTGGCTCTGCTCCAAATCCCGCTGAGCTGACTACGTAGACTGTATTTTAAGGAAACATGGGCACGCTCCAGACACGAAGACTTTCTCCAGTACACACTACACAAAAAACGACGTGAGAACGCTCTTCTCCGGGGTTTATTGTGTTGATTTAACTACACCGGAGTAAATGTGGAATAGTGTCGTAGAACATGAGACACAAAGCTATCATGAGAGATATGATGTATACAAAACACACCTGTACAACTGTACAACATACTCAATCCTTTAAGAAGTAAGTTCCTGTTTAAATACAGAAATATATCACAAAAGTATACTACAGTTGTGACATTGGCTACTGTTACACTTTAAGAGAACTTCTCTCATTGATCATTTTATGAAAAAGTACAAGATTTGATAAAAAGTGGTAACAACTTCATTTGGGTAAATGTGTCAGTCTGATTAGTTTATTGTGATGAGAACATCAGAAGTATACTTTAAGTTTAAGTTGAACCTTATACAGAAGTAAACTATAGGTTTATTTTATGTGGTGTATATCGAGTGTAAGGTAAATATCCTCTCATCATTTATTCAGAACCTGTATGACTTTAATCAACAGTTAACAGCAGTGATATCCCTTTACGTTTCTAGTATAAAATCAAAACCAATGCAGGAGAATGTGTTCCAGTTAACAACATTCTTCAAAATATCTTCTTTTATGTTCTGCCTGAGAAAGTCATACCGGTTTGAAATGAGAGGGAGGGTAAATGATGACATTATTTTCCTTTTTGGGTTTACTATCATTTTATAATAAGATACTATATCATAGATACATTTTATTTAATCAGTTACGTATTAGAGTCAGTTTTATGTGTACTGTTAAATCAATAACACTTTACACTTTTAGTGTATTAAAGTATTCTTTCAAATATTCGTTGAGCTTAACATAAACTATTAATAATGTACAGTTTACAGCAATGTTGTCTATATGTACTGATAGTTAAACAGTTTTAGTTGACGAATGTACTTTTTAAAGTATTTAACTTGTTTACTTGTATTTATACAAGAATAGGAAACTATAATTTACATCAATCAAAAGAAGACCCTCAGTTACAAGTTACTACTACAACTACCCTTAATGAGCAATTTAATACGTGGGTGTCATGATAGTCAGTCAAATCTAAACCTTAAATTCTGTATGTCATGTAAGAGGCAGATTTAAGATCGACTACTTTTCCAGCAGCACTAAAGAGGGAATTCGTGCTTCACTAAAGAGAGAATAGATTGAATAGAATCTGTCGTAAATAAGAGGATGTATGCCAGGAGAGAAGCAGCTTTTAACTCTTAATGATACACAAATGTACCGCACAACAAAAGATTCCACATAAGACAGCTTGAAGCTATTCTGAATAACCATTTTCCATCGGTGGCTTGCTGGAGGGACAACGAGTGTTCAGACCACTATTCAGTGTGATGAGAGAAAAAGAGAGAGAGAGACTGTGAGACTGATAGAAAAAGAGAGAGGGAGAGAAAGTGAGTTTCTCTAATGTCGGATGCAGAATAATGTCCTTATCCGTTCTAGAGCACAGATAGAAACGGATGTTGTAATGAATGTTACATGCTTCAAATAAACTGCACGATGAGACGACTGGAGAAAACTTTCTCACTAATTACAACTGATCTTTGTGACTGTGACAAAACCCATTTTACTACAATTAAATGTACTATGGTGCTCAATGTTACCCCAGCTTCCAAATATCTTTCTTTGTGCGATATTCAATGGAACAAAGAAACAGGTTTCAAAGAACTTCATGTTAAATAATTAACAGACAGAACAATTTTCATTTCTATCTTTTTAAACCAAACATTTTACAGATATGACCTCCAGACATCACTTTTGTTTTGGACATCATCCAAAAAGATCTTTTCTAGGTCAGAAACATTATGCTCTTGTGAAAGGATTTTGAACATATGGTTAATAACGTTTTAATTAAAATGTCAGTATGTCAGACACATGTTTAGGGTTCCTCAGATGACACACTGACAACTTTCTGAAGATCTCTCAAGCATTCTCTCTCATGTTTTACAAAAACAGTTCACAGTTTCAGTTACTGTTTAAAAGCAGATGAAATATACATGATAGTTTGCTTAGAACATAAATATAATATTTAAGATGCTTGAAAAACGTTCTGTTAGTTTCTCTGGAGGGCTCCAGAAGAATATCTTTTATTTCTGCAGTTCTGTGAAACCCTGTCGTGTCGTTTTCTCACACACGAACACACTTCATCCTGAAACTCTCTGTCTGCTGAGAATACAAAGACTCATGTTCATGCGTGTGCGTGTGCGTGTGTGTGTGTGTGTGTGTGTGTGTGTGTGTGTGTGTGTGTGTGTGTGTGTGTGTGTGTGTGTGTGTGTGTGTGTGTGTGTGTGTGTGTGTGTGTGTGTGTGTGTGTGTGTGTGTGTGTGTGTGTGTGTGTGTGTGCGTGTTCGTTTGCGTGCGTGCGTGTGCGTGTGATTCTGCTCTTTTACTCATTTCAAACCTATATATGTTCCTTTCTGTTGCAGGCCACAAGAGAAGATATTTCACAGAACGTTGATGACCAAACAACATTCAACCCCATTGAAGTCAATTCCAAGTATCCTTATCAAAACATTATTTTTGGTTTCTACTGAAAAAGATGCTGAATATACGATATCACAATTGTATTTTTGAGGGAACAATCCCTTTAAAAGTTCATTTACCATATTTAATTCAATATCATTGATATTTAAAAGTGCATTGAGACTGTTTTATGAGTTTAATATAATATATATAATATAATATAATATATATTATAATATAATATAATTTGTATAAAAATTAAATGCAAATCTTATTTGTTTTTATTTTTTTGCTAAAATATTCACATAATTGATTATTCTTCTAATCTTTTTGTCTGATTCACTTTACATACAACATAGTCATACACATTCAAGTGAAAAAGCCACTTTAAAACAGTTATGTTTTCCTATAAGATCATACTGTGAGTAAAATGACTCAATGTTACTGTTTCAACAGCATCTGCCACCCTCCAAATGAACCAGTGCCTGTCGAATCAGCAGAAAAACAGCATGAATCAGCCCAAGAACACCAGAAAACAATCCTCAAACCCTCTGTATCAGTTCCACTTCATCTCTTCACACTAAACACAACAACATTTAACAAAAGAGAAGATCTTATCACAATCTCTTCAGTCTTAGACATAGAATTCTCTACTTTACACTTTAAAAGACATCAGCCTGTCTGCCGCAGGGTAACAATCTCATGACTGGATGAACATAATGACCAACTTCCTCAAGACGTTATTTCAAGACGTGTCCTTTAATAGAGCTTATGATAAAACACTGAAGAGAGACTTCTACAAATCCTCACCTGGGCATGTCAAATATGTGGCACACAGACTGTTTTCTTTATAACATGAGCCTTAATGTCTCAAGTTAATAAGGAATATGTGCATTATTTCTGAGGAAACAGATACAGATCCTTAAAAACTTTAATTTGGGATTTACAGGCAAGTTGTCACATCACGAGCCTGCAAAAAGATCACCAAAAATATTTAAAAGGGTCACCTGGTTTTGGCTGACAGTTATTGTGACAAATAATATTTGTTTTATTTAGAGTTTATTAATGCAAAAATTAAGATATCACAAAAGAAGATATTTTAAAGAATGTTGGGAACTGGCACCAAGTCACTCACATTGGTTTTGTGTCCACTTAGTACATTGTTGCCACTGCTATACTTTAACGTTTGTTATCAAAATATCTTCTTTTAATTTTAGTGGTTTCAATGATTTAAAATAAAAGAGAGTCTTTAACATTTTTAGGTGTTCTATCATCAACATTAATATAATAATTTAATTGCAGTTAATTTTATTGTAAAATAATGTACAAATTATTAGTTTTTGAAAGTGAGAGTTTGAAAGTTAATGCATTAGTAATCTTGTTTAGTTTTTCATAATTTGAAAAAAAAAATGCACAAAACTATTGTTTAAAATCCTAAAGTTGATCATATTTTATTCATAAATTGTATTATATATTTTAAACTGTGTCTCTTCGCCTAGACTCTCAGATGCAGGTCAGGTCACATGTTTAATTTGACCAAAGTCTATTACATTAGTGCTCTGACCTGCATGAGCGATTGTAATTTGGACTTAATGTTTAATAGAAAAGGATTTCTGCGTAACTATACTTTAAAAGTAGATTGAATGTTTAGGAAAAGCACCAAGTTGTCCTGGCTCCGGATCAGAGTAATGGATCTCTCTGTGCTCACCTGTCTCGTGTTACCTTCTGTCAGGTGTACACACATCTAATGTAACACATCAGCTACTTTAGCTCAATTTGTATGTCCCGGTTATTACTTCACTGTGACTTGGCACTACCGCTTACGTGTCACTGAAACAAGTGTGAAATAAATGTCTTTCTGTTGTAAAGCTGGTGAATCACCTTTCCTTTGGGTGATGACGGTGCGGTGGTATTTGAAGCTGAAAGCCATTTGCATACACACATGCATCATTCATGAGCTCGGCTCTGAGCTTGTTTTCCTCCTAAAACATCAACCTTTAAAAAAAGATTAATACTCCGGGCGAGACCTTACAATGATCTGATCCCAAGGTCTAGTTGGCGTTCTTAAAGAACACAGGTTGCATAAATGTGAACCCAAAGTCAAAGTGAAGATCTGTTTCTCGTGTAGCAAATGAAAATGCACAATTGTTAATTCTTAAAAAAGTGAAGGTGGTTCTGACAATCACCTTCAATCTCCTTTGTTTTGTAATTACATTCTAACTTTACAAATCCTGTTTGGTTGATATGTGTGAATAATGTATACCTGTTCCGGCCCTTGGAAGCATATCCTACATACAGGAGTGCCTTCAGCATAACTGATGAAGGAGAATCTGTCATCCCTGCGGTCCTTCAAGAACTCTTCTGCCCCGGCACCCGTCCACCCCGACCCGTCTGCGGGCACCTCCGGCCCCGTGGGGTCCTCTGTGGACGGGGTACTCCAGTGTTGAAGGCGATGAGCTCGAAGGCTGTTGTTATTATGCGAGGTGTAAGGATTGATTCTGGCCGTTTGACCGCTCATGGGGCCGGTGTTAGCCTGTGGCCGGAGCAGAAACACCTTTAGGTCACTAAATAAAACGCAACAGCGGCTTTTCAGCATGCCGTGACCCCCCAGTTCAACCAATGAGGAAAGAAGAGGTCCAGAAGAGACCGACCGGTCTGAGTTTGTGCACAGAAGTGTTCAGACATGCATGAAGGCCATGACATTCCTCGAACTTGTTGACCCTTCAAGTGCAAGGTTCAGTCCGTATTTTCCTTCAAATTTAATTATGGGGTTCATCAAAAATGTATCTCAGAGGTGAGAGAGGTCAGCAAACAGGTGTCGAAAGCCATCCGATTATTCAAGACATCAATGCATCCCTGCTGAGTTTGTAATCCAGAACCTGTTCTCCTAAACACAGACTCTTGTCAGTCACATCACACAAGTCTTAAAGCCTTGAAGACATTTCTATAAGGTTTCCTTTAAGGTTCTTGTCTGTAGGTCCTGCAGGTAAAGGTTAGATGAATACCTCCTGAAGAAGACTCCACACATGTGTTCCTGTGATGCTGTCATGAGAGGTTGTGGTGATGTGTCAGATGAGTCGTCAGGAGACATCAGACGATGCGCATCAGTGATCCCTGGGGATGATTGCTCAGGGATCCACGCAGCAGTGACATCACTTCTCTACACATCCACGAGAGCCCGGCGGACTGTGACGGATGCGGCGGATTCAGCACTCCGCTTACCGGGACAGCTCCCGAGCAGAACACGTCACAGAGGGAGGAGAGAGAGAGGAGGAGGGACCACACGATCAGGATGAGGATGATGAAGATGATAACAAATGATGAGGATCATGATGATGGCGGTGATGATGGTGATGAGGATGATGATGATGATGAAGATGAGGATGTGGGTGATGATGACGAGGATGAGGATGGTTAGGTTGATGAAGAAGCTGATGAGGATGATGAGGGTGAGGATGATGATGATGATGATGATGATGATAATTATAAAGATGAGGATGATGATGATGATGATGATGATTATGATAAAGATGAGGGTGATGGTGAGGATGATGATGGTGAAGATGAGGGTGATGAGGGTGAGGATGATGATGGTGAAGATGAGGACGATGAGGGAGAGGATGATGATGGTGAAGATGAGGGTGAAGATGAAGATGACGATGATGGTGGTGAAGATGAAGATGAGGCTGATGAAGATGAGGATGATGATGATGATGATGAAGGTGAGGGTGATGATGAGGATGAGGGTGATGAGGATGAAGATGAGGATTATGAGGGTGAGGATGAGGATGAGGATAATTATGATTATGATAAAGATGAGGGTGGTGAGGGTGAGGATGATGATGATGATAATTATAAAGATGAGGGTGATGATGATGATGATGATGATTATAAAGATGAGGATGATGATGGGGATGATGATGGTGAAGATGAGGGTGGTGAGGGTGAGGATGATGATGATGATGATGATGATAATTATAAAGATGAGGATGATGATGGGGATGATGATGGTGAAGATGAGGGTGATGAGGGTGAGGATGATGATGGTGAAGATGAGGATGGTGATAATGATGAGGGTGATGAGGGAGAGGATGATGATGGTGATAATGATGATAATTATAAAGATGAGGATGATGATGATGATGATGATGATTATGATAAAGATGAGGGTGATGGTGAGGATGATGATGGTGAAGATGAGGGTGATGAGGGTGAGGATGATGATGGTGAAGATGATGATGATGATGGTGAGGATGATGATGGTGATAATGATGATAATAATAAAGATGAGGATGATGAGGGTGAGGATGATGATGATGATGATAATTATGATTATGATAAAGATGAGGGTGATGAGGGTGAGGATGAAGATGATGAGAATGATGAGGTCGATGAGGGTGAGGATGATGATGGTGAAGATGAGGGTGAAGATGAAGATGACGATGATGGTGGTGAAGATGAAGATGAGGCTGATGAAGATGAGGATGATGATGATGATGAAGGTGAGGGTGATGATGAGGATGAGGGTGATGAGGATGAAGATGAGGATTATGAGGGTGAGGATGAGGATAATTATGATTATGATAAAGATGAGGGTGATGAGGGTGAGGATGAAGATGATGAGAATGATGAGGTCGATGAGGATGAGGATGATGATGGTGATAATGATGATAATTATAAAGATGATGATGATGATGATGATGATGATAATTATGATTATGATAAAGATGAGGGTGATGAGGGTGAGGATGAAGATGATGAGGTCGATGAGGGTGAGGATGATGATGGTGAAGATGAGGACGATGAGGGAGAGGATGAAGATGAGGGTTATGAGGATGAAGATGATGAAGATGAGGATGATGATGGTGAAGATGAGGGTGATGAGGATGAAGATGATGATGGTGAAGATGAGGGTGATGAGGATGAGGATGATGAAGATGAGGGTGATGAGGGTGAGGATGAAGATGGTGATAATGATGATAATTATAAAGATGAGGATGATGAGGGTGAGGATGATGATGATGATGATGATAATTATGATTATGATAAAGATGAGGGTGATGAGGGTGAGGATGAAGATGATGAGGTCGATGAGGGTGAGGATGATGATGGTGAAGATGAGGACGATGAGGGAGAGGATGAATATGAGGGTTATGAGGATGAAGATGATGAAGATGAGAATGATAATGGTGAAGATGAGGGTGATGAGGATGAGGATGATGATGGTGAAGATGAGGGTGATGAGGATGATGAAGATGACGATGATGGTGGTGAAGATGAAGATGAGGCTGATGAAGATGAGGATGATGATGATGATGAAGGTGAGGGTGATGATGAGGGTGATGAGGATGAAGATGAGGATGATGAGGGTGATGAGGGTGAGGATGAAGATGGTGATAATGATGATAATTATAAAGATGAGGATGATGAGGGTGAGGATGATGATGATGATGATGATAATTATGATTATGATAAAGATGAGGGTGATGAGGGTGAGGATGATGATGGTGATGATGATGATGATGATGATAATTATGATTATGATAAAGATGAGGGTGATGAGGGTGAGGATGAAGATGATGAGGTCGATGAGGGTGAGGATGATGATGGTGAAGATGAGGACGATGAGGGAGAGGATGAATATGAGGGTTATGAGGATGAAGATGATGAAGATGAGGATGATAATGATGAAGATGAGGGTGATGAGGATGATGATGGTGAAGATGAGGGTGATGAGGATGAGGATGATGATGGTGATGATGATGATTGGCAACTTTAATTCTCATGACATGATCTCATGAAGAGATCACCTGAAACACCTTAACAAAAGCCTAACAACACCCTGACAACACAGCAATGGCAATAAAACCTTCGAGCATCTGCATAGCAACGCCCTGGTTACCCCTCTCAACACTTCTTTAAGATGTCTGCTGAGGATCTGAAGAAGCGGTGTAAATAAAGTCTAGCAGATCTATTAAAGACGAAACTGCAGAACTCAAACCCATGTCTGACAGATCAGGGACACAACATCGTGATAATGAAATTATTCACATTTTAAGAATAAATGTAAAAATGACAAAAGTGAATTCTTTATCTTATTAAGTTCCATCAATGGAATGGAATGAGAGGTCTGGGTCATTTATAAACACATGAAAAGACTTTTAATGTGTAATAAATTATGTTTTTAGGTTATATAAAGTGTAAAATATCCATCTGTCTTAAACACTGATAAACATTAACACAATATACTTGATTTATATTTAGTTAATATAATTGTTCTGAAAAGTCTGTATTATATATTTTAATGTCAGATATAAAGGGTTAATAATAAAAAGTTTGAATACATTTATAATAAAAAAAAGTTTTAATACATTTATAATAAAATAAAAACAAGTTTTAATACATTTATAATAAAAAAAGTTTTAATACATTTATAATAAATAAAATGTTTTAATACATTTATAATAAAAATAAAGTTTTAATACATTTATAATAAAAAAAAGTTTTAATACATTTATAATTATAATAAAAACAAGTTTTAATACATTTATAATTATAATAAAAACAAGTT
Organism: Triplophysa yarkandensis; assembly: GCA_033220385.1. Classification (NCBI taxonomy): domain Eukaryota; kingdom Metazoa; phylum Chordata; class Actinopteri; order Cypriniformes; family Nemacheilidae; genus Triplophysa; species Triplophysa yarkandensis. The sequence goes on from CM065659.1 coordinate 2,522,105, forward strand.
TTAATACATTTATAATAAAAAAAAGTTTTAATACATTTATAATTATAATAATAAAAGTTTTAATACATTTATAATAAAAGTTTTAATACATTTATAAAAAAAATTTTTTTTAATACATTTATAATTAAAAAAAGTTAATACATTTATAATTAGAATAAAAACAAGTTTAAATACATTTATAATAAAAATAAAGTTTTAATACATTTATAATAAAAAAAAGTTTTAATACATTTATAATTAGAATAAAAACAAGTTTTAATACATTTATAATAAAAAAAAGTTTTAATACATTTATAATTATAATAAAAACAAGTTTTAATACATTTATAATTATAATAAAAAAAAGTTTTAATACATTTATAATAAAAATAACGTTTTAATACATTTATAATAAATAAAATGTTTTAATACATTTATAATAAAAATAAAGTTTTAATACATTTATAATAAAACAAAGTTAATACATTTATAATAAAAACAAGTTTTAATACATTTATAATAAAAATAAAGTTTTAATACATTTATAATAAAAAAAGTTTTAATACATTTATAATTAGAATAAAAACAAGTTTTAATACATTTATAATAAATAAAATGATTTAATACATTTATAATAAAAATAAAGTTTTAATACATTTATAATAAAAAAAAGTTTTAATACATTTATAATTAGAATAAAAACAAGTTTTAATACATTTATAATAAAAATAAAGTTTTAATACATTTATAATAAATAAAATGATTTAATACATTTATAATAAAAATAAAGTTTTAATACATTTATAATAAAAAAAAGTTTTAATACATTTATAATTAGAATAAAAACAAGTTTTAATACATTTATAATAAAAATAAAGTTTTAATACATTTATAATAAAAAAAAGTTTTAATAAATTTATAAAAAAAAAAGTTTTAATACATTTATAATAAAAAAATTTTTTTAATTCATTTATAATAAAAAAAATGTGCTCTAGAAGTCTTGCTATAAGACATTTAAAGATAATAATTATCTAAAGAGAAATAAATATTATAATCATCCTGCCCGGGCCAACCAGAGGCGAGTAAATCCTTAACCCCGCCCTCCTGTCGCATTCTGTTTTCTCATTGGAGGATGTTAACGTCAATCCCATCAAACCCCAACCATACGTCGTGTCGTCACGTCCGGTTGCGCACCGCGTCATTTGAAGTTGACGACAGGGAAGTTGAGCAGTAGAACAACATCACATCTTGAGAATAAACCCCGATCTTTTCTTTTAAAATAATAATGTTATAATCGAAGTATAATGAGCGCTTCACGATCTGCATTTTTAAGCTTTTAAAGAGACAGCATGTAGCTTTCAGTGTGACGTCACTTTACACATGAGACATTGTGATTGACAGGTGTGACTGCTGCTGTGGTTCCGGTGTAGAATCTGTAGATATGAGTTTAACTCCAGAGCAACAGAGACGCATTGAGGAGAACAGACAGAGAGCTTTAGCCAGAAGAGCTGAGAGACTCTTACAGGACAACACACAACAACAACACGTGTCTGACACCAACACAGTCCAGAACCAGCTGATGATGACCTCTGACCCCACACAGCAGCCTCACACAGGACTGAAACACGTGGGTACCAAACTATCATGTGATGATAAACTAAATCATCATCATCATTGATTGGTTGGTTGGTTGGTTGATTGATTGATTGATTGATTGATTGATTGATTGATTGATTGATTGATTTGATTGATTTGGTTGGTTGGTTGGTTGGTTGGTTGATTGGTGAGTTGGTTGGTTGGTTGGTTGGTTGGTTGATTGAGTTGGTTGGTTGGTTGGTTGGTTGGTTGGTTGATTGATTGATTGATTGATTGATTTGGTTGGTTGGTTGATTTGGTTGATTGGTGAGTTGGTTGGTTGATTGGTTGGTTGATTGATTGATTGATTGATTTGGTTGGTTGATTTGGTTGATTTGGTTGATTGGTTGATTGGTGAGTTGGTTGGTTGATTGATGGATTTGGTTGGTTGAGTTGATTGGGTTGGTTGGTTGGTTGGTTGAGTTGATTGGGTTGGTTGAGTTGATTGGGTTGGTTGGGTTGGTTGAGTTGGTTGGGTTGGTTGGGTTGGTTGGGTTGGTTGAGTTGATTGGGTTGGTTGAGTTGGTTGGTTGATTGATGGATTTGGTTGGTTGGTTGGGTTGGTTGGTTGGTTGAGTTGGTTGAGTTGGTTGGTTGGTTGGTTGAGTTGATTGGGTTGGTTGGGTTGGTTGGTTGAGTTGATTTGGTGAGTTGGTTGATTGATGGATTTGGTTGGTTGGTTGGTTGAGTTGGTTGGTTGGTTGGTTGGTTGAGTTGATTGGGTTGGTTGGTTGAGTTGGTTGGTTGGTTGGTTGGTTGGTTGAGTTGATTGGGTTGGTTGGTTGGTTGGTTGAGTTGATTGGGTTGGTTGAGTTGGTTGGTTGATTGATGGATTTGGTTGGTTGGTTGAGTTGGTTGGTTGGTTGGTTGGTTGGTTGAGTTGGTTGGTTGGTTGAGTTGATTGGGTTGGTTGGTTGAGTTGATTGGGTTGGTTGGTTGAGTTGATTGATGGATTTGGTTGGTTGATTGAGTTGGTTGGTTGGTTGGTTGAGTTGGTTGGTTGGTTGAGTTGGTTGGTTGGTTGGTTGAGTTGATTTGGTGAGTTGGTTGGTTGGTTGGTTGAGTTGATTTGGTGAGTTGGTTGGTTGGTTGGTTGAGTTGATTTGGTGAGTTGGTTGAGTTGGTTGGTTGGTTGGTTGATTGAGTTGGTGATTTGGTTGAGTTAGTTGGTTGGTTGAGTTGGTTGAGTTGATTTGGTTGAGTTGATTGATTGAGTTGGTTGGTTGAGTTGGGTGGGTTGGTTGATTGGTTGGTTGGTTGGTTGGTTGGTTGCTCTGCATTTAACCCATCCAGTAAGTGAACACACACACACACAGTGAACACACACCCGGAGCCGTGGGCAGCCATGCCGCGGCGCCCGGGGAGCAGTGGGGGGGACGGTGCCTTGCTCGAGGGACTCACCTTAGTAAAAAACCCATAAAAAAGAGGCGATCGCAGCGAGCCCTTCTGACAAAGCCGAGAAGTTAAAAACACATTACACGCGTTTAACAAGTTACGTCTTGTTGTCACTTTTCCACCTAATGAAGTCATTTAAGTGGATTTGGTAGAAAATAATGTCATCTTAGTTGAAAATGACACTACCTGTCTGTTGTGTTTTTACTTTTTCAGCTCATACACAGTAAAGGTTCTTTTGTACCTCCGGCGGCCAAACCTTCCTCTACGTCCTGTAGTTTTTATGGTCAGACGGTCAAAGCAGGAGAGAAGAGGTCATCTAAAGCCCCTGAAACTGGGACATGTGTTCCTGCTAAGAAACCTCTGGTGTGTGCTAAAGGAAGGTGTGTGGCACATTCAGAAGATCGCTTCAGAGTTGAGGTCGGTTATCACGCTGAGCTCATTGGTGTTTTTAAAAGCATTCCTTCCAAGAATTATGGTGAGTATAGATGATCCGCTGAAGACTCGTGGATTTATATGTTATTTCATATATTTCATGTCATAAGATGATATTATTTGTTTAAGTTTTAATTATTTTCTAATATGTCCACCATCACAGATCCTGCGACAAAGATGTGGAACTTCAGTCTTGAGCACTATCAGATGCTGAGTATGTTCAGTATATTCTTTTCTGTACAATGTTTTCCTCTGGTTTTGTGAGTCTGACCATGTTTGGTTGTGTTTCAGTGGATCAGGCTACTTTGTTTCCCTCTGTCTCTCTTAAACCTCTGGATGGGATGGAAGGGTTGAACATTTCAGCATCCAGCAGTCGACCCAAAGATGGAGCAGCGCTGGCAGCTCTGATGAGACTTTGTCAGGGCTGGCAGAAACCAGGTACCTCCATCCAGGGGAAGTGTGTTCTGGTGTCTCGCTCTCGACTGGAGATGGATATCGGATACCAGGCTGAAGTTATTGGAATATTCAAGGAGATGCCTTCCAAATCCTACGGTGAGAGTTGTTAAATAGAGAATCGCTGTTTAGAGTTTAAGAGTTTCCTTTGAGTTCATTCAGGTTTCTAAAAACTGATAACAAAGCAAAAACAAATTGTGTAACAAACATTAAATATGAAATTAAATGGTTTAAGATCTTAATATTGGACTGGCAACATTTCTAACAGATGTAAGAAAATGCATTTAATGTTTAAAAAACAAAAGTTCCAGAATGCTATATACTTTTGATTGTTTATAGACATGAAGAGCAGAAAATGGAGTTTCTTGCTGGAGGACTATGGAAAACTCAGTAAGTAATTTGTATTTTGTGTAAATGTGTATGATGGAGTGAAAATGCTTGGGTAAGTCAATGAAGGTCCTCATTTGTTCTCTTGTGAGCAGTGGCTTCACTCTGTAAACTGTCAGCGGTGGAGATCGAACCTTTACCCGTCGCTGTGATCCAGTCATTCTCGACTCAGTTTGAGAAGAGTGAGTCCAGAGCTGCTCCTCCTCCTGAAGCCGATCTCTCCGGTGTAGATCCTGAGCTCACACGAAGCCTCATGCCTTTCCAGAAGGATGGAGTCAAGTATGATCATAGATGTTTCACTATAATCTAAACAGATATGTTATGTCATTAAAAGCATCTTAAATCATAGGATTTAAATGTTTATATGACTTAGCATAAAATGAATAAGAATACAGGTTTTATCTGTGATTTTGGGATGGTGTGTTGTAGTTTCGCAGTGTCCAGAGATGGCCGTCTGCTGTTGGCTGATGATATGGGTTTGGGTAAGACGGTTCAGGCCATCTGTATCGCAGCTTACTACAGGAGCGAGTGGCCGTTGCTCGTGGTCGCCCCGTCCTCGGTGCGCTTCACATGGGCAGAGGTAACGCCTCCACCCTCACAATGTTAAATTGAATTCCTTCTTAAAGCCTGAACTACTAAAACTCATGACAACCTCTCGTCTTATTTAAAACCTCATTGTCTTGAATGTCTCTCATTATTGTAAATGAGACATATTGTTTCTTTTTAAAGGGATGGTTCACCCAGAAATGAAATTTTGTCATGAATTACACAGTGGCTAGTTTTTCCAAACCGTATAAAGTTTTTTTTATTTGTTGAACACAGAGAAAGATATTTCGAAGAATGTTTTACAACCAAACAGATTTTGGACCTTGTCGACTAGCATTGTGGGAAAAATGATAAAAGCTCAAAGAACATTTTGATGTCCTGCATTCTTCAAAATATCTTATTTTGTGTTCAACAGAACAAAAAAACAGAGAAGTATTTGTCCTGCTTATGTATTCTCAATTGGGTCCATTTACTATGTTGTTGCAAGCATTCTTCTGAATATCCTTCTCCCTTGTTATCCAGTTTTTTATTATTGGCCAATAAAGCATTTGGGAGAAACCTGACAGAAATCTAAACACACATCCGGCTTCATGTTTTGCCATTGATAATAAGTGACATGTTGTCGTCCTCACTCCTGAGAGTGCCAGCTGTCTCCCATTTTAAGAAAAAATGTAACAGACGCCTGATGTGAAATATGATTTATTCATTTATGTTTTTTACCCTTGAGGAAGGACGAGTCCTCTTCTCGCCCAGCAGGGATTCATGAAGGTGTAATTTAAAGTCACAAAGTTTACGTCTGTCAGCTTCAGGCATATAACTTCAACTTTTCAGAGGAAGATTCTTAAAAGAGCAATAAGAAAAACACCCTGAAGTCTCTCTCTGTGTCTGACAGGCTTTCCGCCGATGGCTGCCGTCTGTGAGTGCCGACAGGATTAATGTGGTGGTTAAAGGTAAAGAAAGTCTCCACTCGGGTCTTATAAACATCGTCAGCTACGATCTGCTCAGTAGGATGGACAAACAGCAGCCGTCCAGTCCGTTTAATGTCATCATCATGGTAAGAGAGACGCATCTTCTGGACAACTTACTCTTACTCTGCAGACATGGACATCAACGAATTGAAAATGAATGCACAGACACCATTAAACTGAACAGAGATAACGTTCCCAAGTTCAATAATATATGGCCTTTAACTAACATTAATCATTATGACACACTGTTTTACTAATTATTGTTGTTAAGCTGCTTCGATGCAATGTATTTTGTCTAAAGCGCTGTATAAATAAAGGTGACATTGACGTTAGAGTTTTTCCGAATTTTAAAATACACGCAAGCCTCCAGATACACGTGATGGCATCAGGGTTTTTATATAATTCCGCAGTCTACATACATATATCAATAATTTATATTCTTTAACCTTCAGGTGCCTGGATTCCATCTGAAGGTTGTAAACTGAAATCTGTTGGTTTTTCACACAGGACGAGTCTCACTTTCTGAAGAACATAAAGACGGCTCGCTGCCGAGCGGCTCTTCCGCTTCTGAAGGTTTGCTGAACTATAATATTCTATAGATGTGTTGCAGACACTAAACTTTTTATGTTCAGCGCTCAAAACTTGTTGTTTTACCTAAGAGGATTTTGGGGAATCATAATAGACACATTCTGGCTCAGAACATAACAGTGCAGATTTATTGACTTGTGATTTATGTGATGTTTTTTTCTTGGTCTCGTGTTCATGGATCAGGCTGCTAAGAGAGTGATCCTGTTGTCAGGAACCCCAGCCATGTCCCGACCCGCTGAGCTCTACACTCAGATACAGGCTGTTAAACCGGCTCTCTTTCCACGCTTCCATGACTTTGGGACACGTTACTGTGATGCCAAACAGGTAATCAAATATTAAGAGTTTCGTTCCAAAATCATCACAAATCCCTGTTATGATACTTATAATATCAGTTGCTGTTTCTGTGTTTAGGAGATTTGATTTGAGTTCTTATTTGTGCTCAACTTAAGTGTCAACTTCGTTTCAGATATTTTGAATTCAGGTGCAAATGAATTTAGATTGTAGAGATAAATAATCTGGAATCTAATAAATTTGCTGGGAAATGTTCAATTTCATTTTGAGATTTACAAGAATTTGCGGACTTGACAGATCTGAGCTCAGTTTGAGACATTGTTGAGATCTCTTCTGAAACTCTAAGGACTCTAAGATCTAACTCTAAGATGTGAGATTTCTGACTTTTTCTCAGGAGAAATATCAGACACAGGTGATGGTTAAGTAGAAGTTTATCATTGATAAATCATTGATATATTAAAGAGAAGTGATGTGTGTTTTCAGGCTCAGTGGGGTTGGGATTATTCCGGCTCTTGTAATCTGACTGAACTGAAGCTTCTTTTGGAGGAGTCCATCATGCTCAGACGTCTGAAGTCGGAGGTCTTGTCGCAGCTTCCCGCCAAACAACGCAAGGTGGTTACCGTGACAACAGACGGCATCAACTCCCGCACCAAAGCCGCCCTCAACGCCGCTGCCAAAGAGCTTGCCAAAGGATGCAACAGCGTAATACAAATCCATATTAAAGATGTGATTTCTAGTTAAATAATGTTAAATATTTGAATGCAAAAGATCCAATGCAATATTTTTAAAACACCTTTCCCTTAATGTTCAAATTATTTCTCTGTGGACACATAACTGAGCATTAATGATCTTTCAGAAAATTCAAGAGAAAGAAGCTCTTCTGGTGTTCTTCAACCACACTGCGGAGGCCAAAATCAAAGCCATCATGTATGTTTAAGAACGTGTTGAGCATACTTTGAAACATTACTTTAATTTTCACATTATTGTAAATGATGAATGTGTGTCTCAGGGAATACATCTCAGACATGTTGGAGTGTGGAAGAGAGAAGTTTCTGGTGTTTGCTCATCACAAGCTGGTGCTTGACCGCGTGACCAAAGAACTCAGTGAGAAGGTTAGAAATATTTACCATCAGCTATATCTGTCCACATCTGTCCTGCTGTGTATTATATATCTGTTACACAGTTTTCAGAACATGCAAACATTGGATGTTAATTCTGAGCTCTGGTTTCGTGTTGTTTTGTGCAGGGGATCAGTTATATTCGGATCGACGGATCGACACCGTCTGCCGAGCGACAGCAGCTGTGTGACAGATTTCAGTTTTGCACACAGAGTTGTGTAGCGGTCCTCTCCATCACAGCTGCTAACATGGGTCTGACACTGCACGCCGCTGATCTCGTGGTCTTCGCTGAGCTCTTCTGGAACCCTGGAGTGAGAATTCAGTAAACTGACTTGAACATTCATGTCTAGTTAAGCCTTTTGCAAGTTGGTCAATGTCACGGAGATTATATAAAATAAATTAAAATATCCTTGTCACGCATTCATATTTAGTTATATAAAGAACTTTAGGAAAGAGACTTCTGTAGAATGTTTAATTTAATATGAGGTTGTGTATGAATGAGATGGTCTGTCTGTAAAGAACAACAGAATAAATGTAATTGATAGTGTTTGTGTGCGTGTTTCCAGGTGTTGATTCAAGCTGAAGATCGTGTTCATAGGATTGGACAAACCAGTAATGTGGACATTCATTATCTGGTGGCTAAAGGCACTGCCGATGACTATCTGTGGTGTGTAATGTCTACTTTTTACATTTCTATATACTGGAATTTCAGTCATTAACATCAAGGATGCTTTAAAGTCTGCATGAAATAGAAACGTCAATTTTCTTGTTTTGTATCTTGACATGAAGCTTGTTTTTATGGATTTTAACCTTTTTCGGTTTAACATTAATTGCAAACTAATAAAAAGTAGATATACATGGATTCATAATTTATAATAGAAACTGAGACACTGTTTAGCATAATCATAATTATTTGTAAATTGTATGCTGACCAGATGACTGTGACTTTTTTCCTGCTGTCTTCAAGACTTTGCAATCTCAACTCGCCATACTTGAAATTTTTCACGTGGTTTAGCATGTCATTTAAATGTAAATGACATGTAATTTCTCACATGGTTTGTTTCTCTTTTTTAGGCCGATGATTCAAAATAAAATGAATATTTTGGAGCAGGTGGGCTTGTCTGAATCCAATATTTCAGAGAAAGCAGAATCTGCCAGTTTCCACAGTAAGGTAAGTATGGACCTGAACCAAATAACAGATCTGCTCATTTTATCCTTATTCTTTGTGTCAGATCAACGGTATTCATTATGGATTTACAAATAAAATTGTAGATGTATTTTTGTGTATTAAACTTGCCTTTTATCTCATGTGTTTAGGATGACAAACATTTCAACATGACTAAGTTGTTGTATTCCACTGTCTTGTCTTTTTGTCAGGACCCTAAACAACTGACGATCACTGAAATGTTTCAGAGATCATTTGATGAAGCGGAGATGCTTGCATTAATCGATGAAGATCAGTAACCTCAATAAAAACTGTGGTAAACTTGTTCCCTGGAAATATTTCTCTAATATGAACATTTATTCATTTCTTATCATGCTCTAAATAAGGATGAACATTTGTTCTAAAACAAATGTTTCCCAAAAGAAACATTATATGCAATACAGAAGAGAGGAAATGAAATTTATGTGTTAAAACTTGTGTTCCGAATAAATCAAGAAAATATACTGTCTGAGTTTTTCATGTAGAAGAGTTTATTAACAATAAATCATAAACATAAGTCTAGAAATCATTTAATTTCACATAATTTGGGCTGCCAAACATCTAAAACCCTTCAGGATTAAACAAGATCTGAATGCTTCTTCACATCAACAGTAGAGATGAGGATCATACTCTTAAGACAAGAAAGGAGAACCAAGTTAAACTACCGTTTAGTTTGTCGAGTTTTAAATTTAGTCTTGAGTTTCTCATCTTAAAACAAGTCATATAGAAAGTCAGATGTTCAGGTTCAGATCTTCACAGACGATCCATTTCTTAATCACCTGTAACACATAAATTGAATGTCATGTTCTCTTTCACATCGCTAAATCAATAAAGTTTATTTATCAGATGTCTTCGACAGCTTTAGTTGAGTAATTGTCTTTACAAACCGTGACTCTTGAACTATTGTTATCTCATAGCGTTTGATTTAATGCGTTACATTTAGAATCAGACCTGTATGATGTTGCTCAGGACTGGGCATCTCTGATGTTTCTCTATGACCTGAAACCGTTGTGATGTCAGGTGATGTTTGCTGGCTCTCTGTCATGTCTTCACCACCTTCTGCTTATAAACAGTGTGAGAATAGATATTGTGTTCACATGAGACCTTCCAGAACGTCACCTTACATTCATGAGCTTTTCGTGTTAATCTGAAAGAATTATTCCCTAAAGAATATTTTCAGTACTCTATAAGAAATATAGTATTATAAGGATAAAGATGATTGTTATGTGGACTCATAGTTTCACTTATTTGTTGGTTTTGTCAGTTATGAACCTGTAGTGTTTGCTTCTGTTTGATCCCTCATGTCATGAAATGATGGAGATCTTGAAGTTTGAAGGTTTTTCAGTTCTGCAAAGCTCTCCTCTGCTTCTGTGGACAAAAGAACATTCAAAACTTTTTCATATTTTTGTTTTTAATTTATTCATGAAGTTCACCAATTAAAGTTATACATGTGTCATAATTTACGCACTTTTTGTTAGATATTTTTAAAAATGCTGGGACCTGGCACACATTTACTTGCATTGGTTTTGTCTCTATACAATAGAAATGACTGGGTGTTGTTCTTTAAACAAATCTTGTTTTGTGTTCTGTATAATTCATAGAGGTTGAAAATAAGAGTAATGATGACCAAATCACTTTAAATCATGCTGTTATGAGTATAGACAGAATAAGATGTATGTCAGGTGTCAGATGTGATGTTCCGCACCTAAAGCAGGAGACCCAGCATCATGGATGGGTTCATTCTCTGAGCCGATATCTCCAAACATGAACTTGATCTTGTCACGTGCGTGTTTTGTGTTCGAGGAGCCGTGGACGGCGTTCTGTAAGATGTCTTTAGCAAACCGGGCTCTCAGAGACTCTGGCGCTGTTTCTCTCGCCTCACTGGGGTCTGCTGGACCCATCGCTGCTCTCCATTCCTCCACAGCGTTCTCTTTAGTCAAAACCAGCATCGTACATGGGCCGCTGATGAGAGAAAGTTTATTTATCTTACCAACTTTCTTTAAGAACATTTTTTCACTCTTGTCAAGGTTTTCAACAATAGAACTCACCGGCACATGTAATCGATGAGTTGGCTGAAGAAAGGTTTATCTCTGTGTTCTTTATAAAATTCCTCCGCCATCTCTCGGGACAGAACTGTGTCCTTCAGATGAGAAACTGTGAATCCTCTGGCCCGAATATCCTCCAGAATTTCCTCTGATAAAGAACGGAAGCAGTTGTGTTATCGTTAAATTATATTTCAGCAGTGATCTTTATTATTTTGTGAGTGAAGACAAAGCAAGCGTCTGTGAAACATTGACTCATTGCAGACCTTTATGTTGAGTCTCAGGTTTGATGACGGCGAGTGTTTGTTCTGGAGGAAAGAAGAAGCTGAGCTCTTTCTCTGCCTCTTCTGAACTTCCACTACCGTGGAGCTGATTGACTTTTGATTTCTCCGAAGAAAACTGAGCTCGTAAGCTTCGTCACAAGCACAAAAACACAGCGTCCTTAACACAAACACAGGGTTTAACAAACTGAAAATAAGTTGCTTTTACTTACCACTCAGGTTCTTCGTTTTTAGCCTGGATGAGATCTTTGGGTCCTAGAATGTGTTTCCAGTGATCCACAGCTCCTTCTTTCACAAGAGCCAATGCCAACATCGGCCCGCTGTCAATAATAACACCAGTCAGTCTTTATTCTCTTCTATTCTGTGTCCAAATAATTAAACAATGCTGTGTCCGATCATAAACTTTTATTTTCGTTCCACTCAAGAGATTTGAAATGTTTGTTCATTTATCAGTCATGGCAAACCTGAATGAGGTTCTAAAGTGTAATTATTTTGCGTTTCGTTGAAGAAGACTCGTGCAAATGTTTGCAGGTTTGTGATAAGGGATATTTAGTTCCTTTACCTGGTCATGTTTTCAAGCAGGTTTGGGAAGTATTCTTGGTCCAGGTGAGAGCTGTAAAACTGTTTCACCTGTTCTTCAGACAGCATCACTTCTTTCTGCATGGCCACTGTGAAACCTGCCTCATAAATCCTGGCCAAGATCTCCTCTAGAAAAACATTTAGTCATAAACTTCAGGGGTGAACCATCTGGATTCGAGTACATTTGTTAAGATATTATTGAGATCTTTAATGATATTGACTTCAGACTTGACAAATCTGAGTTCAGTTTGACACATTGTTGAAGAGACATTAGTGAGATTTCTTTTTCTCAGGAAATGGTTTGGTATTAAACTACTCGTGGAATGCAGGAGTAGAGGCCGAACGCAGACGTAATGTTGGCACATGCCTCTGTTTTCCCTGGCAGCGTCTGGGCGGATGAGCGCCAGCGTTCTCTCCACATGCTCCTGTTCCGGACCGGCCTGCTCAGAGCCCGGGTCCGCCATCGCCATCCTGAAGTTTGGGAAGAAGAACGCCAACTCCCTGCTGGCCACCTCTCTGTCGCGGCTGCCATGCAGGGCGTTGAAAACGCTCTCGGTGCCGTACTGCGCCCGCAAGCTGAAGAACAGAACACAGCCAATGAGAAAGAGAAAAGAGAGAAAGTAGGAATGGATGGATGGATGGTGAGAGAGAGAAGAACAGATGGTGTCTCTGTGGGTTCTCAGGCAGGGCAGGGGGTGTGTGTGGGGAGGGCAGAAGTCCACAGGATGTGCTTGTGCTAAAACTGATAGTGCTGAAATCTGTGGCCACAATATGGAACTTGAATCATTTAAAATTAGTTTTTTTAAATCATCTTGTCCCAAAAATTTTAATAAGCATAAATTTAATTCAGCACAAACTGTTATGATATACTTACAGTTTGCATTTTTGAAAATGATTAAAAAAGCATTTTCAGTCTATTTTTTGGACAATTTGTACTACATAAATAATTTGCTTTAATGATAAAATGTGTAAAATGTCTTTTTTTTAAGGCATAGTTTTGCAGAAATATCATTTGCTTTTCAATTTGGATATTTATAGATTCAAACCACTCTATACTCTAATAATGTTTATTTCTTTTTTCTTTTAGTCATATTTTTTTTTATATGTTAATGTCAGACTGCTTGTGTTCATGTGTATGTTCTATGTATTTCAGGCACCTGTCCGGCTGGTTTCTCTTGGCCTCCTCGATGTCCGGTGGTCCGATGAATTCCCGCCAGGCTGGAATGATGTCGTCAGAACCGCTCGCTTTAGAAATTATCAGCACATGTGACGGCCCGCTCGACATAAACCGAACGAGCTCTTGAAAGTAAGGCTTGACAAATACCCACACAAGCCGTTATATGACACACAGACTTTTGTCAAATACTTGCTGAGCAATAAACACTAAAAGCTGATGTTTCATCATTTACCTCTGAGGATTTGTGTTGATAGAAGTCTTGAGCTTCTGCTTCTGTTAAAGTTTTCTCCTCATGGGCCAAGATGATAAATCCTGCATCTTGAATCTGTACAAACATCCCATGATACACAAACCTGTTTACTCAAGTGTACTTTTAGTATACTTGAAACATTTAAAAAGTACACTTTTAGTCTATTTTTTTTTTACAGAAAACAGAGCAAACTTGCCTTGTGTACATAAATCAGACATTACAACAGACTTGCTTAATTCCTATTGTACTTGTTTTAGTGTTTTTAATCTTCCGACGACATTGTGTTTATTACCTTCATAATGATCTCATCGGTTTTGCCGTGTGCCACCACATCTGGTTTAATTATTGCCACTGTGAACGATTTATCAGCAGTCACTACAAAACAACACAAGTGTTTCGATGAATTCAGTAAACATGAGAGAAAGTTTAATCTGCTGCGAAGATCAATACCAAACACATCCTCATCATTCGTGCGATCGTCATCATCATCATTCAACCCTTCATCTTGAATGAAACCTTCATCTTTCACCTGAAACACAAATCTCCGTCATGTCTTTGAATCAGTGAACAGATGAATGTGTTATTGGCAGTTCATGTTCTCACCGGTCTGCGAGCGGCTCCGTGTTCCAGCACGTTCTTCTCTTTATTCAGTTCTTCTTGTATGGTTCTCTGCAGGAGAGGAGCGTTCGGCCCCCGCAGAACCGCCACCAGTTCACCGCCCTATCACAAAAGCACAAAGACCATCAAGCTGTCTGAAGGACCTCAAGCTCGTTTCACTTCAGTTCAGTATCAACAGAGATCCAACAGACCGCATAAAACAGAAAAGTGGGTTCACATTTCCCTCTGTACTTCTCCAGAGCATCAATCCCATCCGCCTCGGCCTGTAGAATGATAAGACAGCGTGGCAGAAATGGGCATACAGAATGATTGTTCAGGGGAATCCGGCTTATCTTACCGTGGCGAAATGAAGCAGATCGTCTCCCAACTCATTCTTGATTTTTCTGAAGAGACTGACGACGGCCCGACAGGGGCCGCACCATCGCTGGTACACGTCCACAACTGCCAGACACAAAACACAAATACACAATTCTTACTGAGAGAAAGACACTACACGTCATGTGCATTCGCATGAATCAGACATCAAACCATCATAGAGAAACAACAGATGAACCGCCATCACTTCTCAGAGGGGTTTTCTATGCAACAGACTCGTGTCCATGTGATTTATAATGCGTTTGTGAAGTCCGTTAACCTCAAAGCGTCTCAGCACACCAGCATGAAAATAAACCTTGGGTTTACTATAGTAAACGTGACATTTTTATTTATTCAAGTTTGCTACTAGTATATAAAACATCTTTTCCGGCTACACCTAACTCACTAACTCACTACTTTTCTAACTACTCACTCTATCAAAAAAAAAAAAAAAACTTATATAAATACTTTTTGTAACTTCTCTCTCTGTGTAACTCGGTAGCATTGTTGTAGCACTTGTTCACCTATTGTTGTATCGGCTATTTACCGCTTCATTGTCTCCTCGACTATTGTAAGTCGCTTTGGATAAAAGCGTCTGCTAAATGACTAAATGTAAATGTAAATGTAAATAAAACACAAGAATCTATGCTTCGATGTCAGTCCATTTTTAAGAAATAATCTTGAAATTATCTTTAAGTAAACTATTAGATGTATTTATACTGAGTGAAGTGTTAAATATACTCAACTTCTTGTTATTCACTAAGTTTTTATTAAGTGTTTAACACAGTTTTAAACTATTTTAATTTATAAAGCAGTGATGGCCATGATAAAAGTCTGCATACCAAATAAGTTTTATTAATATTTCACTTTTTAAAGTGTTTCATGGAGGCAGTGATCATGTTTTATTCTTATGGTGAAATAAAGTAACACACACACACCTGTTAAACCTCTCAGTGCCATAACTTCTCCCCATTGGTCATCATCAATAATATTGATCTGAAAATAAAAACAACATAACACAAAATAACCAAACTGACACAAAAGTCATCTTCAGTTTATTATTGATCAAATACAAACCTGTAAACTAATCTCCTTCTTTTTCCCGGCCATGAAACTGTGTGATCAGATCAGATTGTGATGTTTTGTGTTTGATTATTTGATCTCGCAAACATCTGCGCATGCGCAACACGGCCTGTTTCGCGTCCCCGTTGCCTGGCAACCGCGTTTCATCAGCGTCACTTCCGCCACCTGCTGGAGAGTTTGTGTAGTGCAGCTTGATCAGAGATGCCAAACTTGTGTGTTGGCTTAAGACATCATATGATAATATAATATATGATATATTTATTCATACCATTTATTATTATTCAACTCAGAAAACATGATAAAACAGAAAACACAAAACTTTACATGTCAGAATTTTATTTTGAAATGTTTTCAATGTTACAAGAGACATTAACACATGTAGTTTTATGACTATTGTAATGACAAAATGTGTTTGTGATTATAAAGATAAAACAGAAAAGAATGTAATGTTAACTCACTACTTTTCTAACCTACTCTATCAAAAAAAAAAAAAAAATGTATATAAATACTTTTTGTAACTTCTCTCTCTGTTTAACTCGGTAACATTGTTGTAGCACTTGTTCACCTATTGTTGTATCGGCTATTTACCGCTACATTGTCTCCTCGACTATTGTAAGTCGCTTTGGATAAAAGCGTCTGCTAAATGACTAAATGTAAATGTAAGTTGCTTTGGATAAAAGCGTCTGCTAAATGACTAAATGTAAATGTAAGTCGCTTTGGATAAAAGCGTCTGCTAAATGACTAAATGTAAATGTAAGTTGCTTTGGATAAAAGCGTCTGCTAAATGACTAAATGTAAATGTAAGTCGCTTTGGATAAAAGCGTCTGCTAAATGACTAAATGTAAATGTAAGTCGCTTTGGATAAAAGCGTCTGCTAAATGACTAAATGTAAATGTAAGTCGCTTTGGATAAAAGCGTCTGCTAAATGACTAAATGTAAATGTAAATGTAAGTCGCTTTGGATAAAAGCGTCTGCTAAATGACTAAGTGTAAATGCAATGTTACTTCTGGAAAAGCATCTGTTAAACAGGTAAATGTTAAAAGAAAAGAATATAAGATCCATGACGCTTCATCTGTCAGTGACACGGGAATGCTTTAATGTTGTTGTTTTATTTAGTTTGGACAGAATCTTATTCTAATACAAGATCTCATAATACGCAGTTAACTAAAGCACATACTTGCTAAACACATTATGGAAGACGTGTGCATTTATTTTGTTGATTTGTTAACATCTTTACAACCACCCCGTAAAAACCCAATACCTAAAGTATTCTATAACACACATGTATCTGAGGAACACAAATGCAGATCAGTAGTAGCTGAAGCAGCGTAAACACGTAACAGTTGCTCGAGTTTTAATCCACATTCACATTACTGCAATACAGACAAGCGGTTTTAGTAAATTGAGAACTTTAAACTGACACTTTGTGTTTAACATCGGACTCATGCAATTCATTAGACACAAGACAACTGGAGATTTAGACTCTGGAATGTAAAATGATTCTCGTGAGGATCTCTCCGAGATGTTCAGACTGTGAGCTGTGCTGCTTCTTTAACCAAGGACTTCAAAGCACTGAGATCAGGAAGCGGTGATGAGATTCCCACGCAGCACCACTGATGACCTTTCACAGAACTAGAGGCACTGTATGACTCCAGCTCCACACCTGCACCAGCCAAAACCCCTGCAACAAAATATTACATGACACTTAATGCAACAAAATATTACACGACACTTGATGAAGCAACTTTAATACACCTGCTATCATGTTATTCTACAGAGAAAACTAAAAAATACTGTTCTGAACCTGTAGAAGATATTTAGAAGAATGTTAGAAGCTGAGCTTTCTGGGAAACCATTGACTACCATAGCCCCGGGAATCTTGGATGATAACATTCATCTTAATTTCTTTCTGTCTGGGTTATCCATAAGGGAATTTATATTTTTGGGTAAACTATGCCTTTATGTTTGTGAAAATGATTTTGTAACAAAATAAATGACCCAGTAAAACCCGATGCTTCTTTCAGGTGCACCTTGTTACTAGGACCGTAAGTTCCATGCACTGGTTATTATGTGTTGAAGTTTAAAAATGTTTTTTAAATTACATGTTGTGAAAACCACCCAAATCTCAAACTGATAAGTCTGAGTTTCCGACTTTTGAATATAAGTTTGCCAGTCGTTCATGTGCTCAGAACTTATTCTGACACCGCCTAAAGTAGCATTCAATGTTGCCATTAACAACTGAAAGATATGTGTGAAATATTTTGTATTTACATTTAGTCATTTAGCAGACTTACCGGTTACAGAGAGCAGAGATTCGGTTGTGGTGGCAGCCTTGAAGAAGATCAGATGTCCTCTAAGAGGAACGGGTTGTCGAAACACACTTTCATTCAGCTCCAAAAGTACCGGTGCTCCCGCCTGTACTGAACCCACGGCCTTATAAGCACTGCTGCTTGTAGAGACCTCCACCACACATGCTTCACGAGCATCAGACTTCTCATGAGACGTCTTCACCTGGAGGTTTGTGACAAAGATAGGTTCACAATCTCATACATTTTTTTAATATTTTCAATCCTAGATCACTAATTAATAATATATATATATATATATATATATATATATATATATATATTATATGAGATGTTTTGTCTTACAGTAATTCCGGCTTCTGCTGCGAGGGGTAGAGCGTTCACCAGGTTGGGTCCATTCTGATGACTTTTATTCAGCAGCCCAACAACAGCTGCTGAACTCAGAACACTAGTGGATGTCTTCAAGCACTCTCCTAGACACAAAATCATTGCAAAACAACATTTCCTGATAAATATATAAACGGCCGGTCTGCTCTTGTGGTACATTGACTTCATACTCTGACTGGTCTGCATATGAAGTTGAATACACGCAATATCAGATTTTTCAAATTCTTAAGTCAAGAAACAGTTCGTTTGATTCACATACCAAGTGATGTAACATGGACCTGACTGTACGGTTCTTTAGAAGCTGCGCAGGCCTTTAACACCCGTCCAAGAGATTCTCCCAATCTGATCCACTGATGAGAGTCAGGAGAGAACGTCCCAGCCAACACCTGAGCATTCACCTGCAGGTAAAACATTTTTATCTTGTGAGGTTATTTACTGTTATTATTGAAGATAGTTTTGCCATTAGCTTCAATAATTTAGATAAATCAGTGTTCCTAGAATTCAGGAGATGTGCAACCCTTCACATTTCTCGCTTCTTCACTTTAATGATGAACGTAAGAACTCACAGCTCCCACTAAAGCTTTTCCTCGGACCATGTCTACGATCTGTAGAGCGATGTCTCTCCCACATCTGGCCTGAGCTTCTTTAGTACTGGCACCCAGATGAGGACAGCTGATGACGTTCGGATGATTCACCAGACTAAAGTCGTTCGGAGGTTCCTGATCCAAAATACAAAGTCAACAGCATTCTTAAAAACAGTGAGGTATATGACCCTTCTAGTTTAATCTTTAGGAAAGCTTTTTTTCATCAAACATGTTCGAGTTTGACATGTTGTCACCTCTGTGAATACATCCAGGCCAGCTCCTCCACACTGTCCCGACTCCAGAGCCCGGAGCAGAGCGGCTTCATCGATGATCCCTCCACGAGCACAGTTTACCACCTTCACACCCTTCTTACATTTACCAAACGTCTCGTCATTGAGAAGACCTGTGACGCACACCACCATAAGACTGATGTTACTACGGAGAAACTCTAGCGTGTTGAGAGAAACATGTGCCGTTGGGGTGATGTGTACCTGTGGTGGCTGGCATGAGTGGAGTGTGGACTGTGATGTAATCACACTGAGGCCAGAGCTTCTCCAGAGACATCTGCTCCACTCCCCAGCTGGCAGAAACCTCAGGAGGAGTTATGGGATCATAACCAATCGTCTGTCAGAGTTGGAACAATTGAAATATAAAACAACAATAACATTAAGAGAAAACAGCGTTTCGAGGAGACCGTGTCTCTTACTCTCATGCCGAATGATTGCATTCTCGATGCCACCTCTTTACCGATTCTTCCGAGCCCTAAGATTCCAAGAACTTTTCCGTAGAGCTCTGTACCCATGAACTGCAAAGACATGAGGAATACTCAGTGTGATGAACGCCATTCAGTGATCACAGATGATTAGTGATGACCGAGTTCACACGGACAGGAAAGCTTTGTATAGAATAGCAGACTTCTGTGACTTCTGGTTTTATTTTGTAGGCGCTATTTGCCGAAATGTGTAGTGTGCAACGAAGCTTACTGTATCCCAGACTACAATATTCTCGGTATAAACTCGGTAGCATCGTTGTAGCACTTGTTCACCTATTGTTGTATCGGCTATTTACCGCTTCATTGTCTCCTCGACTATTGTAAGTCGCTTTGGATAAAAGCGTCTGCTAAATGACTAAATGTAAATGTAAATGTAATATCATGGATGTATTGTATTCCTCAGACATTCAAACATCAACACAACACAGAGAAGACCAGGAGCTCGTACCTTTTTACGATCCCATTTCCCATTCTTCATTGACATATCAGCCTGTGGAATATTTCTAAAATATGCAGAAACATTTAATGTAGGATTTCAAAAACTAAAAACAATCCTTTAAGTTGCTTTATGATTTCTCTGTGTATTATGAAATGAGAAGAAGTGTTCTGTTCAAATGATGCCAGTGTATGGCGTATAAAAGGTTTATATTTCACCTTGACAAACTCATGATAAGAGCACAAGTCAGTTCAGCCGCACTGATGGTGTTTCCATTGGGAGTGCTGTGAAAACATTTCATAAACACTGTAAATAAATATGATTAAACCAGAAGTTTGATCATTCTGAGCACACGGTTCTACAGATGAGACTCAAACACGCTTCATTACTTCATCACAATGATTCCTCTTTTAGTTGCTGAATCCACATCCACATTGTCAACTCCGGTTCCAGCTCGTCCAATGATCTTCAGTTTACTGCCAGCGTTGATGATGTCAGCCGTGACTTTAGTTGCAGATCTGACAACTAATCCATCATATTTCTGCAGAAGTAAGTGTCAGGTTTACAATATGTACAGAACAACTTTAAAACTCAATGTGAATAAACAATAAAGAGAAAGTGTTCATGCACATCTAAACACTGTGTAGGTGTGTGTGTGTGTGTGTGTGTGTGTGTGTGTGTGTGTGTGTGTGTGTGTGTGTGTGTGTGTGTGTGTGTGTGTGTGTGTGTGTGTCCTCTGCTTAAAAAACTCTTAAGCTTCTTAAAAGTTCTGTCCGCTGTTATAACATGTCTGAACCTCGTTTAAGGATTAAGATGATGTTTTACTGACTTTTCGTTTCTAAGATCTTCTCTTTAAATATAAAAGTAAATGCCAGCATTTCTAAGAATATTATCAGAATTTGAGAAAGAAAATAAGAGAAATAGCAATATTTTCATTTTTAAGATAACTTTTTTTATTTTTTATTAATATTAGCCTTGATCTTTAGCAAATGTATCTGTGATATGTAGTGACCTGAATGCATAATAAAACATCATTCCTTCCTTCATTCATTCATTTATTCCTTCCTTCATTCATTCATTCATTCCTTCATTCATTCTTTCATCACTTCATTCCTTCCTTCATTCATTCCTTCATTCCTTCCTTCATTCATTTATTCATTCATTCATTCATTCATTCATTCCTTCCTTCCTTCCTTCCTTCCTTCCTTCCTTCCTTCCTTCCTTCCTTCCTTCCTTCCTTCCTTCCTTCCTTCCTTCCTTCCTTCCTTCATTCCTTCATTCATTCATTCATTCCTTCCTTCCTTCCTTCATTCATTTATTCATTCATTCATTCATTCCTTCCTTCCTTCCTTCATTTATTCATTCCTTCCTTCCTTCCTTCCTTCCTTCATCCATCCATCCATCCCTTCCTTCCTTCCTTCATTCATTCTTTCCTTCCTTCATTCCTTCCTTCATGCATTCATTCCTTCCTTCCTTCCTTTATGCATTCCTTCCTTCCTTTATGCATTCATTCCTTCCTTCCTTCGTGCATTCATTCCTTCATCCATGCATTCATTCCTTCATCCATGCATTCATTCCTTCATCCATGCATTCATTCCTTCATCCATGCATTCATTCCTTCATCCATGCATTCATTCCTTCATCCATGCATTCATTCCTTCATCCATGCATTCCTTCATTCATCCATTCATTCATCCATTCATCCATGCATTCATCCATTCATCCATGCATTCATTCATTCATTCATTCATTCCTTCATTCATCCATTCATTCATTCATTCATCCATTCATCCATTCATTCATTCATCCATCCATCCATCCATCCCTCCCTCCCTCCCTCCATCCATTCTTTCCTTTATTCATTCATTCCTTCATTTATTCCTTCCTTCATTCCTTCATCCATGCATTCATCCATCCATGCATTCCTTCATTCATTCATTCATCCATGCATTCATCCATCCATTCTTTTCTTTATTCATTCATTCATTTATTCCTTCATTCATTCCTTCATTTATTCCTTCCTTCATTCATTCAATCATTCATTCATTCCTTCATCCATGCATTCATCCATCCATGCATTCATACATCCATGCATTCATTCCTTCATTCATTCATTCATCCATGCATTCATTAATTCCTTCCTTCCATCATGCAGATACAAGCTGCTGTTGCATCAGATTCTTGAGGGGGGGGGGGCAGACACATTATGACGTACTTCACAACATCCACGCAGGATTTAAAAGTTGATCACGTATAAAAGTTTACAGCTCGATGAAAGTTTGTAAAAACACGAAAAGTTGTTAGATAAGAGGATTAAGTACCTGGATCTCGTCCATCAGCTCTTCTTTAGTCATGTGTTTCTCCGTCACTGTGATCTCATTTTCCTCCA
>CM065659.1:2549358-2578432 GCA_033220385.1 Triplophysa yarkandensis
GGATCATTTTCCTCGATGAATCTTAGATTAGTTAAAACAACTAAAAGATCTTCATCTTTGAGCAAATTTGATCTGTATTATTATGTATTGTTTTAATAAAAAATATGTTTTCTTTTAGTATCATTTTTTTCTCTCCATCAGTTTCAGGCATATTTTATTTAAATCAAATGTATGTACACACACACACACACACACACACACACACACACACACACACACACACACACACACACACACACACACACACACACACACACACACACACACACACACACACACAGACAGACAGACAGACAGACAGACACACACACACACACACACAGACACAGACAGAGAGACAGACACACACACACACACACACACACACACACACACACACACGAGACAGACAGACACACACATACACACACACACACACACACACACACACACACACACACACACACACACACGAGACAGACACACACACACACACACACACACACACACACACACACACACACACACACACACACACACACACACACACACACATACACACACACACACACACACACACACACACACACACACACACACACAACATACATATGCAAAAGTAATCAATTACACATATTGTACACAAATCTATTTCATCCATGCAGTTAATATGCAGAAATCTTGTCAAAAAAATCGGAATATTATTTATTTATGTTAAACTTCTCCAGCAGGAATTTTCTTTTTTCAAGCACATATAACAAAACCTTGTGTGCTTTTATTTTGACATCCAGGTTCCCACGTGACTTTTCTCTGTGTGCGTCATCAAACCGGATGTCAAAGCAGAAGCATCCCAATCCAAATGCTGTCCAACTGTAGCTGTAATTGAGTTTTCTTCATGTGTTGTTCTCTAACAACACACATGTGTTCAACAATGTAAACACGTGCAGAACACACGCAAGTGTCATGTTCTGTCTGCGCATGCGCGTGTGTCACACGTGGGTTTGTTCACTACAGGTCACACTTGTTTCATAACTCTCTTTGCTGTGGCCTGATGGCAGCTTGTTAAAGGTAAACAATCTTTTATTTCTCATGTGAGGATGTTAGAGGATTGAGTCTGTGACACATCTGTGTGTGTGTGGTGTATTTGTGTTGGTGTTTATTTTACAGAATGGTTCTGTTGTCCAATAATGTCACAATTATTAAATTCATTCATGTTTTGTATTACAGGTCTGTGCTGAGCCCCATCACATTGACCTGATTCCTTGTGACGTCATACACCTGTTGGACATGTGATTCCTTGTGACGTCATACACCTGTTGGACATGTGATTCCTTGTGACGTCATACACCTGTTGGACATGTGATTCCTTGTGACGTCATACACCTGTTGGACATGTGATTCCTTGTGACGTCATACACCTGTTGGACATGTGATTCCTTGTGACGTCATACACCTGTTGGACACGTGATTCCTTGTGACGTCATACACCTGTTGGACATGTGATTCCTTGTGACGTCATACACCTGTTGGACATGTGATTCCTTGTGACGTCATACACCTGTTGGACATGTGATTCCTTGTGACGTCATACACCTGTTGGACATGTGATTCCTTGTGACGTCATACACCTGTTGGTCATGTGATTCCTTGTGACGTCATACACCTGTTGGTCATGTGATTCCTTGTGACGTCATACACCTGTTGGTCATGTGATTCCTTGTGACGTCATACACCTGTTGGACATGTGATTCCTTGTGACGTCATACACCTGTTGGACACGTGATTCCTTGTGACGTCATACACCTCTTGGTCATGTGATTCCTTGTGACGTCATACACCTCTTGGTCATGTGATTCCTTGTGACGTCATACACCTGTTGGTCATGTGATTCCTTGTGACGTCATACACCTGTTGGTCATGTGATTCCTTGTGACGTCATACACCTGTTGGTCATGTGCATCACATCCTGACTGTGGTCATACTCTCTGTCATGTTCAGGCTCCGGTCCTTTGGGTTCCGGTCCCACAAGCTGTTTCACAGCGGGGTCGTGACCCGGGACCAGGTCCTGGACCAGCTGCATGTGTGCTCCACAGAGGATCAGGTGTTTGATGTGGTGGGCCGGAACAAAGCCAAGCTCTCTGCCAGCCACGTGGGCTGTGCTATCGGACTTCTGTGGCAGTTTCAGAGAGAGAGACCTCAGATGCTCAGAACCGTACAGCTTGTGCGAAACCACCCGCAATTTCTGACGCTTCGAGTTCTGGCCGAAAACAAGATCAGCCTTATGGATGATGTCTCCGTGGTGGACATGCTGTATGACATTCTCAGGTATGGGATGAGAAACTAGATATTTTGAAGAATGTTCATAACCGAATAACACTGGACCTGCCCCCACGCATTCTCTTCGAGAAGTTGTGTTTTGCTTACAGGAACAGATCATTGTTTTGTACCCCCGCTGTTGTTTTTGCTGGTTTGATTCCATTTTTGTCTCTTTAAAGGTTGAATGTGGAACAACATGATTCTTTGGTCCAGCAGTTGGTGACCGAGGCTTGGAACAGACTGGAGAGGTACGTGAGAACATCAGTCATTGTTTTTAACATTTCCACCGGTGTTCAACACTAAAAGAAAACTTTATTGCTCACACGTTGCTCTTTCATAGTTTTGATAGATTTGTGTTGGAATGCATGGAGGTATATGTGAATGTTGGGGGTAGAGGTAAATTACTTTGTATTTGAGTAAATGTTATGAGAAATGTCTGAGTTCAGATTGAGATCGTCAATAATGTTGTCTTTTGATGCAGAATTGGCAAATCTGAGTTCGGTTTGAGACATTGTTGAGATCTCTTATAAAACTGATATATTTGTGAGTTTTCTGGCTCCTTTTTTGGTATAAAAATTTCTGCAGCACGAAAAGTTTTCATTTTCTCATTCTTTAAACTCATTGATCATTTAGGAGATATATTTGTAATATTTGTCTTATCGTCTGCCTCACAGGTTCCAGATGCCCACACTTTCAAAATTTGCCGTCTGTCTGAGCGATCAGTTTCTCCAGCACAGTCCTCTGATGGGACAAATAACTGAACTTGTGCGTCAGAAGCTGGACTCTGTTCAAGACGCCAGGTGTTTTATTATATCATCATGTCAAACAGCACCAGAATCACCTTTCGTGTTCCATGAAATAAAAAGAATTTCTTTATCTCTTCAGAGTTCTCACCACATTAATGGTCAGCATATCTTCTCTGGTATCGCCGCAGTTACGGGACGCGCTGATCGTAAAAGCTGACGCTCTTCTGGACCGCACGGACTCGCTTCATTTTAACAACCCTAGAAGAGTGGTGCAGTTTCTCCGTAACATCAGACACGTCCACCGGCCGCTGCTGGAGAAATGTAACCGACTTCTGCTTCAGAACATCCATCATCTGGATGCAGAACACATTAGCATTGTTCTGGGTCTCTATCAGTCCATGCAGTTTAATAACTGCGACTTCCGGCTGGCTGCTAAACAGAGACTGATGCAGCTGGTGGACGCCAGCACCGACCCGGCCACCTTCACCAAACTCTTTGCTTCTTTAGGACCCATGGTGGGACAGGGAACCAGAGAGGGGTGAGAATGGGAAAGGATCTCTTATCTTGTGTATCGTTATAGTTTTTGTGATGTCCGTTTGGTTTTACAGGTTAGAGAGTACCGCCATGCTGTTGGCTGATGAGCTGAATGCCCAGCAAGCTCTCGGTGTGCTGGAGACGATGGAAGAGATGCAATGCAGAAATCTCCAACTGATCAATAAGTATGACAAGTTATCTTTGTTTTGTCACCTATGCTTCCTGTGATGCATAAAGATTCATATTGTATATCTTTTAAACAGAATGGCAGGAATAATCTTCAAGAATCTGGAGACGTATCGGGCTGTGGAGATCGCTCGGATCACGCAGACTCTCATTCTGCTACACTGTCAAAATGCTGAGATCTTCTCCAGACTCAGGATGAAACTATTGCAGTGAGTGTTGAGAAATTTATCGAGAGAAATTTTCATCATTCAATTGTCCCCCATTGTTGTTTCACATTAAAATCTTTGTCATGTTTGTCACCCCCAGTTATCTGCAGGACAGTGTGTTCCCTTATGAGGTGACCATGCTAACCAGGGTTCTGTCCATGCTCCCTTCTCCCCGTCTCGATGAGGGTGTCCTGTCCCGCGTCAGCGCTGTGATTCCTCAGTGTAACCTCAACGACCTCAACACATTTGCCATGGTCGTGGCCAAGTGGATCCGCAATGATCCGTCATACCGCCACAACACGCCCAGCAGATATGTCCGGCTCCTTCAGAGTCTGAACCGCTGTGGACATGAGCGTCTGCATCAGTTTGACCGGCTGGAAATGCTGCTGGAGGAGGTGAAGTATTTATCGGGGGAGTGGTTTGAGGAGATTCTGCTGGAGGAGTCCATGGTCACCATTAGGAGACTCTTGCATCAGATATCCTACACCAATGTGCCCGAGCTGTCCGTTTATCTGACCAGAACCAACTACCGCTGTGACAAGCTGTTGGACCGCATCGCTGATGTGACCATCAAAAATGTAGACAAGGTCAGATGGATTAAGTTTTATTTAACATAATTTATTTAACTTATTTAAAATAAGTTTAATTTAAATTAAGTCTGTTTCCTGAAGAACATGATGGTTGCAAGAGTCTTCTGTAGTCTTAAAAATTCCTTCTGTGTTCTGTGTTTTTATCTGAAATAAAACTCAGGTGTTGAAAACCATTGCTTTGAAAATGAATGTGTGTTATGTATGTTTTTCTATACAGATTCATTATTCAGCGACTTACGCCACCCTGCTGCCTTTCTCTGTTCTGAACTATGATCCACCGAATGCAGAGGAGTTCTTCCATGTCTGTGTTCAACATTTCAGTCCATATATTAGTAAGATTCTTCTTTACTTTTTTAAACAAAGTAAACATTTAGTTTGTCAATGTCTTGAGCTTCTTTCTGATTCTCACAGGTAAATTTGATCCACATCTGCTGGTTCTTCTAGCTTATGCTTTGGCCATGGCCGATTATTTCCCCGAGGATGTCATTCGAGAGATCTTCAATGTGGACTTTCTTGCAAAGTTAGATTCTCAGCTGGAGAGTAGGTTGACATTTTGGTATTTTTTTGTGTGTGCTGCAGTCAACAGAAGAGCACATAAGAGTACATTTTCTGTTTTTGCTGTTCATCATTTTATACCGGTCATGCATAAATTCATGGTTTTGAAATAGATATCTACAACTACTTTTTAAAGTGATGTGAGATTTTTTTTTTTTTGGGTTCTGCAGCTCTGCCGGACGCTCTGAACATGCGTGTGCGTCTCCGTCTGATGGAGCTGAATCGAGCCGTGTGTTTGGAGTGTCCTGAATTTCAGGTGCCCTGGTTTCATGAGCGTTACTGTACACAACTTCAGAAGAGAGGTGAGCAAACAACACATCTCTACACACAAGTACTTTTAAACTCTCAGCTTGAACATGTATCTGTAGAGATCAAGAAAGGCTTTGATCTGCTAATAATTTTTTTGTCTTTAGTGAATAGTTCTGTTAGTGCAGCTCAACAGCAGATTCATAAGATGCTCGGTGAAGTACTGGGATCCATCGGATGTGCCCGGATGGGGGTCTTGACCCCATACTTTTACACTGTTGGTAAGTTTTAACCCATCAAAAACCTACAGTCGGATGATTGGATGAGTGGCTTTAACATGTGGTTGTAACATTGTTTCCCACAGATTTTGAATTTGTCCTGGACTGTAACCTTCATGCGATACCATACAGTGAGCCAACTCCGCTGCGGATCAGTGCGAATGGTAGCTGGGAACCTAAATCCACCGACAGAGAGAGATCAGAGCTGCCGCCTGGTGCCCGCCGGTATGTTTGGATGTTCTCTGCCATGTTTTTTGAAAAGGGTTAGTGATCAAATATTACATTCAGTCTGATTTTCTTTGTCCAGTGTTGCCTTAGACTTTCTGGATTCCAAATCCTTCTGCAAAAATTCTCGTCAGATGAAAGGTGAAGCAATGATGAGAAAGAGACATCTGGAAATTTTAGGATATTATGTGTTACAGGTTAGTAGAAAGCTGTAAAATGACTAGTATTATAGGCAGTAGACAACAGAAAAAGAACATTTCTCTTGATTTTATGATTTAAATGACCAAATGTACTGATTCTCACACAGATTCCTCACTTTGAATGGAATTCACTGGAGCTCTCCACACCTGACGCATGGAGAGAATATTTGAGGAAGAAAATATTTACAGAAAAACAATAAGACCTAATCTTCACAAAAACTTCAGATTGAAAGAAGTCATATGGTTGAGTTGATATATAAGAGGTGCTAATATGTTTGATATTTATTTGAATGCATTCACTTGGTCTTTTTATACAGTTGAACAAACGAAAATATGAAATATTATTGTCAGTTCAGTTTTTTTATTGACAGGAATGGATCATACCAGTGTTTGGATTCAAATGTGTATTTATTGTCTGTTTTTTATAAAAGAGATGAAAGAATAAGATTTTGACATCCTTAATTGAAATAAATCTATAAGTAATAAAATATATTTATACTAAATGTCTTGGAGATTTCACGTTGAATAAGCTTGTTTCTATCGAATAGACTTTTCAGACACATTTTTTGTAGATGTTTAGTTCTTAAAGTTTGGGCATCTTGGCTGTGTTGAGTCTAATAGAAACACATGAAGCTCCAGCAGCGTATCGCATCTCTCTCAGCATCCCCGCCCACTGTTTCTTGTCTTCTTCGTATCTGTCAAAAGATTTCATTCTTAATTGAATGTTATTTACGTGGTTTGCTGAAATCTAAAGTTTGACCATAGAGACCATAGAAATGTAATGTTAAGAACTTAATATGATATAGAAACTTACTGCCAGATGTCTGTGACTTCTGATGGAACGCATTCTTTATTCTCGTCCTCCTTTATAGTGAATCCACCCACAGCATACAGAACACCACCAGTGCTCACCACATTCACAGAACTTCTCTCCTGGGCGAACTCGGGGAAAACTTCCCATCTGTAAGAGAAAAAGAGAAAATAATTTATTTTAGTAGTTTTAGTGCGTCAACACTAAAGCATCACCCAAGAATGCATCATATATTATTTGTAACATGACATCGGAGATGAAGTTTAAATCTAGTGAATATACACACTTGTTTGTTCCAAAGTCATAGGCCTCACAAGAAGATAAAAGGCCGTCTTCATTTACTCCTCCGACCACAATAATCTTTCCTTTATGGACCACTGCCCCAAACATTGATCTCGGTGTCTTCATGGCCGACAGCTCTTTCCATTCAGACTTCTTGTGGTTGTATGCGAACATCTTATTGAGGGTTTTACTGTTAATAAGACATAAACAAACAACGTCACATAACAATCTTTACATGAAATCTAACGTATTCAGATCGAATACCGTACTTTTCATCGGTCTTTCCTCCAATACAGTAAACAAGTCCATTCTGTGAGATCACGCTGTGACCGTGAATCTTCAAGGGAAGTTTCTTGGTCTCCAGCCATTTCATCTTACTGTAAAAGAAGAGGAATATTAATACACGTCTTTATAGAAGAGGTTTAGAGGGAATAAGAAACAAAGGAGCATACTCTGTATCGTAACACAGGACTGAGTCGAGAGATTCGTTGGACTGAAGATCTTTACCAGCGACTGCAAACAAGAGATTCTCAAACTCTCCCATAGCAAACAGACATCTGGGTGACGGCATCGGAGGAAGTGCCATCCAGCTTGGAGAATGTTTGTCCAACTGTTAAAATCCAACAGAAGATACATTTAGACAAAGAAATGTTATTGTTCTCAGCTCATGAGATTTGAGATGGGTTTCATAAGTACTAACCAAGGTTTTTAAGAAATTCAAAGAAAAAATAAGAGTGTAATTGTTGAAACAAAATAATATGGATAATAATCTAAAATAATGTGGATTTGAGTGTACTTACATACTTATGCATTCATATTTTATATAAATATGAACAAATATATAATAATAATAATAATAAATAAAACATGTTGTTTAATAATAATCTTTTGGCTTGAATTTATGGAAATGTTTTCTTGTCATTGTCTTAAATGAAATGCTTTTTAAAGGAGTCTTCATATTCTGCACTGCTATTGGCTGTTCTTTCTTTATTATCTAAAACAAATTCTATTTTTGTCCATTAAATTAATTTCAAACATTTAGAGGTACTTGTGATCAAACGTTTTTAAAAACAATGAGAAAGATTTTACTCAAGTCTCTTTTAACTGGTAGTTTACATTTTATAAGATAGGATTGTGTTTATATAATTTTTGTCTTACTAATATAAACTTTTGATACAGACTTGTTACTACATACAGACAAATCTGAGCTCACTTTGAGACACTCTTTGAGATCTCTTCTGACTCAGATAAGACTTGAAATCCCATTTTAATTTGCTCTCCATTTCCAAACTCATATGAGTAACAACATGTTTTAACTTATACGATCATATACAGATGATGGTTGAATAAATATATAAAATCTGGTTACTTTGTTAAAATAATTTTGAATGACAGATGTATGAGATGAATGTCTAACCTGATAAAAGTAGCACTGCAGTGGCGAATCTTTATCATCTTCATCGACGAACAATCCTCCAGCGACGTACAGCACGTTCTTCTTAGACGCGATGCTCACATGATTTCGAGGAATCTGCTCAGCAATGGCTGCTAGGAAACATTCATTTTCATCTGCATCATAAGCCACAGCTGCTGTGTCATTTATCATCAAGATGAGATCTCTGGAGTACATCCCCAGTCTTTGGTTATCATTCAGATACCCAGGCAGGGCCTCCTCTCCATCTTCACCTTTCTCTGTAGCCGGTGGAAGCTTTCCAGCGAACGCTTCTTTGATGACCTTGAGCTTCTTCAGCAGCTCAGGGTCAGCTTTTATGATGTCGTCTTGTTCTATTTTCTCTTTGAAATATTTCTCTGGTAGCAGGCGGAATCGGATGTGATCGAAGGCATCACTCAAAGCTTTGGTACGGATCTCTTTGTTCTTGCGAACCCATTTCATCAGAAGCTCGAACACCAGTTCTTCTTTCTCCACATTGAGAGCATCACACCCAATGATAGCGAAGAGCTCAGGGGCATTGAACTCCAGGAATTCCTCCTCGTTGGCTAAAGTCTCGAAGCGTTCTGCTATGAAGTCCCTGGCGGAGATGGCGAGTCTTGGGCAGTTCAGAACCAGACCCATTCTGAAAATGGCCAAACAGCTTCCCAGAGATAATTTGTTTTGCAGATAGTTCACACAGACGGTGAACACAGATGGTATCTGAAATCTGTTGGCCATGGCGAAGACATCTTGCACATTCTCATCTGTGATCTCGATCTCAGCGGAATACAGGTAATTCACCACCATATCCATGATGGTAGGGTCCACGTCCTCAAGCAACACTTCTTTGCTGGCATCCTTTTTCTCCGATCCGTCTTCAGAGAAGTAAAGTTCTCTGAAATATGGGCTACAAGCAGCCATGATGAGTCTGTGACAGGGGAGACTTCTATCACCAACCTTCAGAACACAGTCCACCAATTTATTCTCCTTCAGAAGTTCCTTCAAACCGTCCTGGAGCAGGGTGCTCTGAAAGAGCTTCAGGTCCTCTTTCAAACCCGAGGGGTCCATGGCAGAGCTTCTGAGAGATGTGTTCTGTCCACTGGTCTCTGCTGAAAGAATACACAGCCCAACACAAGCCCTCGGCAATTTAACCTCCTGACTCTATATTTAGAGCCTCCATAGTATCAGAAAGAATTCAGACTGAGCGAACGGGAGCACAGAGCATCGGACAGCTGTCAGAGACTAAAAAAGACAACTGTCAACCTCGGACGCACACATTCAGCGGATTGGCATTTGTTTTGTTAAAGGTAGATGAGTGTTTGGTGTGTGAGGTGTCAGCTGAGGAACAGATGGATGGGTCTGGGAGGTGGAAATGGGATTTGGGGGTATCATCACTTCTGCTTCACGTCATTTATACCACTTTTACAAAGAAGTCATTCTGTGACTCACTCATCCACGTCAGGTTTTCTATTTAAAGGGATTGTTCACACTAGAATAGAAATACAGTCACCATAAAACATTAACTTCAAAACATGTTCCAGTAGAACATGAAGTGAGATTTTAAACAACATTCCCTTTCAAGAAAATGTTTTTCTTTTAAATCATTTTGTGATTTGATTTGTATTTTACTTGAGAATATTCTGTAAACCGTTCTCTATGTATCTATGTAATCTCTATGAATTAAGAATTGATCTCAATGAACTATAATGTGTCTTAAAAACTATGAAATTATTTATTATTTCCTTCTATTACAGCTCACATATGTCATTCACTCATGAAAGAGTGAACATTTTTGCTATTTGTAGCTTTGGATATCAAAACTTCAGTCTGTAAAAAATCTAATGCAAGACTATGATCAAAAATATTTTATATTCAACAGGAAACAGCAAAGTTTGGTGCTATGTAAATGTGATAGAATGACACAATTTTGTTTTTCTTTTTTACTTTTGTTTCCTAAAAGCATGAAAACATCAACATTGAGTACATACTAACCCAACCCCCCTTCTCAACAAAAATACTTTTATAAAAGCAAAAATGCAAACAAATCTCTACAAAAAACAACCATACAGTTTCTAATGTACAGATTCTATAATTTTTTTGAAGTATAAATACTATAAATACATTCATATGTATTCAAAATTACAGTTTCTAAACCTGTTCCAGGACTAAAGTCACATGTGTCTCGTAAACTTTTGTAATTATCAAATATCGTACATGACATAAATTCCATTTTAAAGTTCTGTATATACTTCTGTTTTATATTTGGTGTGCAGTTCCTACTGTCCAGCTGAACATCTCATTTTATGAAATGACTTCCCAGAGTCCCTGTAGTGTGAATCCATCCTTCAGTTTCTCAATAGCCAGGCCCAGCTCTTCAGAGAACACAGCTTCGCGATCATGTTGCTTAAAGAGAAAAATAATGCAAATAATGCAAGAAGGGTTGAATTATCAAATCCACAAGTAAAACTTAAGTGTAGTCTTAAAGTTTAAAAGCTAAGGAATCTAAGAAGGACTTTAAGAGATTTTGTGTCAGAATTACAATGTTTGAAGCAAACATAGTATACATACTTCAACTGAGAGTTTCATTTTAGTACTCAATCAATAGTTATAATCTATTTACCTTATTTCCATCTGCAAAATAAGCCTGGAATAAAAGAAAACTGTTAAACATGTAACACAACATAGGTCACAAAAAATATTTTTGAAACTAGGCAACAAGTGTGTGGTACATTTTGTGTTTTGGCTTAAGTGTTCATCTATTTTTAAATGTGCACAAGCACACGTACACACACACACACACACACACACACACACACACACACACACACACACACACACACACACACACACACACACACACACACACACACACACACACACACACACACACACACACACACAGACAAATGCATACACACACACGCACGCACGCACACACGCACACACGCACTCAGTGATGAGGTCAAACTCACAGTAAAAGCATCTGTGTGTTCATCTGGTTCAATCTCAACATCATCTGGAAGCTGTTCTACAGTCAGTTCCTCCAGCGGCTGAGGCTAAACAAACATTATTATTAATGCAGTATTCAGAATTTTATTTCCCAATCATTAAGGATTTCATCCGTTAAGCTGAGATTATAGCAAAGACATTTCTAAATGCACGAGGTAATCCAAATTGGTGTTAAAATCACTATGAAGTGTTTTTGTGACGGTGTTGAATGTGTGTAACTACCTTCTCCTCCATCTCATACTCAACACCAAAGATGGGGTTTGTGGAGTACACTTTATGTAATGAGTTGATTTCCTTCACAGCACCCTGTAACTTATCCATCGGATCGATCTTAAACCCCAGCACATATCCTCCTGTCTTTAGGAAAAATAAAAGAATACAAGGTAGTTCAATGTAAGTAGTTAGCCAATTCTTCAAAGAATCATATAATAAGTGATATTTAGAAGGTTCTTTGGTGGCGTGGATCTGAACTTACTTGCTGAGAGCTCTCGATGACAAGAGCAAGTCCAAATTTAGAATCCCGAATCCGTATGGAACGCTAAAACAAAAGAAAGAGTAGGAATTTATTACCTATATATCATTATTATGGAGTTATTTTATTATCTTTGTGAAAACATACAATCTGCAGGTACGGAATGCTGACATTGAAGCTTTCGTTCATGTTGGCATGCCACACGATTCTCACATTAGTGATGAAAAAAGTTCCAAGGTTGCCCTAAAACACAACAGTGATGTTGAATATAATGACAATGGAGTGTTAATGTCAAATGAAAAGAGTGCAGAATAATACCTGATCACTGGACAGATTCCAGACTCCATTGATTTTATCATAGACCTGTTCCTGCGGCAGCAGTCTCAACTGTTTGTTCTGAATCAGAGCTCCTCTCAGCTTCAGATCACGATACATCTTAGACGTCTCATAAGCCCTACAAGACACACACAAAATATGTTTATTCAGCCCTTAATGACAATCAATCATTTTGATGAAAAGTGTCATTAAAGCATATCTTTCCTTTCAAAGTTTTTAAACATATTGCTATAGACATAACCACTTTTTTGAATGCATTTGAGCATTAAATTGAACCAAACACAGCTTATATTCACATAGCCTTAGTAATACAACAGCGGAAATAGAAAAGCAGTACCTGTGAACAGCAATAACAGATGTGAACAGTCTTGGACTTCCAGGAACCACATTAGTGAATATGAACTCAAATCTGGTGTTATTAGATTTGGTCAATATATAAAGTGCTTCCGTTTGACCTCTTAATTTCTGGAAGAAAAGTATGAGTTATGAGCAGTTTAAGAAAGTGATTCTGCAGTAATTATGATAACAACAACAAGAAGAAAAACATCTCACTGAGTTTGCCGTCCTCGTGGTGATATTAATAATACAGTTGTATCCCACTGCTGCTTGGAAACAAGAACGACATCATTCAGATCATGATTGACAATTCTGCAATACACTGACAACAAATAACCCACTGCTGAATCAATGTTTGAACTTACAGTTACTTCAAAAACATAATCCTTCTTAATCCTTATTCTCCTTAGAATTATAACATAAACACGAGTCCACTGTCTCAGATAGTAGTTAACATATATGTGGATGTAGTTTGGTCCGTATAAAAAGCATACATATATATGTGTGTGTGTGTGTGTGTGTGTGTGTGTGTGTGTGTGTTCACTGCTGTGTGTATGTGTGTGTGTGTGTGTGTGTGTGTGTGTGTGTGTGTGTGTGTGTGTGTGTATGTGTGGGTGTTAGTGTGTATGTTCACTGCTGTGCATGTGTGTGTGTGTGTGTGTGTGTGTGTTCACTGCTGTGAGTATGTGTGTGTGTGTGTGTGTGTGTGTGTGTGTGTGTGTGTGTATGTGTGTGTGTGTGTGTGTTCACTGCTGTGCATGTGTGTGTGTGTGTGTGTGTGTTCACTGCTGTGCATGTGCATGTGTGCGTGTGTGTGTGTTGTGTGTGTGTGTGTGTGTGTGTGTGTGTGTGTGTGTGTGTGTGTGTGTGTGTGTGTGTGTGTGTGTGTGTGTGTGTGTGTGAGCTACATAAATCTTGAGATGTCTTGAGATACTCACACAAGTTTACTCTCGGTAGAGCCACAGAATGCCAAATAATCCTTAAATTAGTCACCAAGAGTCTTCCTATAATATACAGAATAACAGTTAACAAATATAGATATAGACCTGACACACATTTCTGTTCTTAATATAAGAAATGATCACACCTCTGTCTCCATTATTTCCTTTTGTGTCTTCTATAGAATCCAGACAATCAATGAGAACTTCTCCTGGTCTGCTCTTCATCTGTCTTCAGACAAACATCACATGACAGTAACATATAAGAGAACATGACAGTAACATATAAGAGAACATGACAGTAACATATAAGAGAACATGACAAACATCACATGACAGTAACATATAAGAGAACATGACAGTAACATATAAGAGAACATGACAAACATCACATGACAGTAACATATAAGAGAACATGACAAACATCACATGACAGTAACATATAAGAGAACATGACAGTAACATATAAGAGAACATGACAAACATCACATGACAGTAACATATAAGAGAACATGACAAACATCACATGACAGTAACATATAAGAGAACATGACAGTAACATATAAGAGAACATGACAAACATCACATGACAGTAACATATAAGAGAACATGACAGTAACATATAAGAGAACATGACAAACATCACATGACAGTAACATATAAGAGAACATGACAAACATCACATGACAGTAACATATAAGAGAACATGACAGTAACATAAAAGAGAACATGACAAACATCACATGACAGTAACATATAAGAGAACATGACAAACATCACATGACAGTAACATATAAGAGAACATGACAGTAACATATAAGAGAACATGACAAACATCACATGACAGTAACATATAAGAGAACATGACAAATATCACATGACAGTAACATATAAGAGAACATGACAGTAACATATAAGAGAACATGACAAACATCACATGACAGTAACATATAAGAGAACATGACAAATATCACATGACAGTAACATATAAGAGAACATGACAGTAACATATAAGAGAACATGACAAACATCACATGACAGTAACATATAAGAGAACATGACAAATATCACATGACAGTAACATATAAGAGAACATGACAAACATCACATGACAGTAACATATAAGAGAACATGACAGTAACATATAAGAGAACATGACAGTAACATATAAGAGAACATGACAAACATCACATGACAGTAACATATAAGAGAACATGACAAACAACACATGACAGTAACATATAAGAGAACATGACAGTAACATATAAGAGAACATGACAAACATCACATGACAGTAACATATAAGAGAACATGACAAACATCACATGACAGTAACATATAAGAGAACATGACAGTAACATATAAGAGAACATGACAAACATCACATGACAGTAACATATAAGAGAACATGACAAACATCACATGACAGTAACATATAAGAGAACATGACAGTAACATATAAGAGAACATGACAGTAACATATAAGAGAACATGACAGTAACATATAAGAGAACATGACAGTAACATATAAGAGAACATGACAGTAACATATAAGAGAACATGACAGTAACATATAAGAGAACATGACAGTAACATATAAGAGAACATGACAAACATCACATGACAGTAACATATAAGAGAACATGACAGTAACATATAAGAGAACATGACAAACATCACATGACAGTAACATATAAGAGAACATGACAAACATCACATGACAGTAACATATAAGAGAACATGACAGTAACATATAAGAGAACATGACAAACATCACATGACAGTAACATATAAGAGAACATGACAAACATCACATGACAGTAACATATAAGAGAACATGACAAACATCACATGACAGTAACATATAAGAGAACATGACAGTAACATATAAGAGAACATGACAGTAACATATAAGAGAACATGACAAACATCACATGACAGCAACATATAAGAGAACATGACAATAACATATAAGAGAACATGACAGTAACATATAAGAGAACATGACAGTAACATATAAGAGAACATGACAGTAACATATAAGAGAACATGACAGTAACATATAAGAGAAC
The DNA here is from genome assembly GCA_033220385.1 of Triplophysa yarkandensis. NCBI lineage: Eukaryota > Metazoa > Chordata > Actinopteri > Cypriniformes > Nemacheilidae > Triplophysa > Triplophysa yarkandensis. The sequence goes on from CM065659.1 coordinate 2,565,108, forward strand.
ATGACAGTAACATATAAGAGAACATGACAGTAACATATAAGAGAACATGACAGTAACATATAAGAGAACATGACAGTAACATATAAGAGAACATGACAGTAACATATAAGAGAACATGACAAACATTCTGCACTATATAATGAATGTAAACAATGTGAGCATTTACTGTGATGTGATGTCAAATCTAACATCTCTGTCCTCCCACAGAGCGTCTAACACCGACGCCATCACACACAAACACAGTCAGAAGAATTAAATATGGAGTTTAACTTAAAGAAATCTGTGTTCGTGTCAACCATAAGAGGATTTGATGCTGTGCGTCACCACGGTAACGTCACTACGGTCAACACAAGTACGGTGAGATGGGAGGGACAAACTTAACGCGTTCACAAAACACACGTTAGAATATTACTCATATTGTTCTTATGTATAAATGTACATTAAAGTTATAGTTTGACATTTATTCATTTATTTACAACATTTGTTTAACAACATTGACAATTTAACACAGGTTTATTAATATAATAATATAAAAGTATGAATATATGTTCTGTACACTAGATGGCGCTGCTGTTCTTCCTCTGTGTTTAACGGTCGGATGATCCTGAACTCATTACTTTCAGTTCTTTACGTTTGCTTTTCTTTGTTTTATACTGACTGTATTTTAAAGTAAGTGCAGAACTATATTGATGAACTATCACGAATGATCAGTGATCTGTATTGATGATAGTTCTCACTTATAGTGCGCGTTTATAACCATCATTACGGTAATGTCATAGAAACCCACACTTGCGCCACTTGTTATTACGGTAATGCGAGGAACTGCGCTGGCATAGAGAGTTTACGGTAATAAAAAATATTTGTAGGCTTTTTAAACAGTTTTAGTTTAGACTAAATGATTTGTATCTTTTTAAAGCCACAGTCAAGCCATCTTTACACAAATATAGATTACTTTCATGCATTAATATTATTTATGAGAGTCACTTTAAAAATAAATCATGGCTTTAATATAATTCAACTTTGAGATAATGAAATATAATGCCAATATATTCATATTGATTGTTATAAAGAAATGCATCTTTTTTTCATCAAGTGTTTTGCAATGGCTTAAACAAAACTGATCCGGAAAATATATATATTATACAATATTAAAAAATATAATAAATATGTTTATTATTTCAAGGCCTCTTCTCCTCTACAATAAAGCCATAAAGAAAGCCGACCACCCTTCATATAAACCTAACTGATGTATTTCATGACAAACCATAATACTGATGTCCTTTACATGTCAGAACAAGTGTGTTTTACTTAACCGTTAATAATTCACTTTACATCATAAACTCTTATCAGGGAATATCTGCTGACATCAGAGATTTCTGTTCATCTAGATGTGGATCCATTCCTCTTATGATCACTAATGAACTTTTTTCTTTTTAAGTTATGATTCTGGACGCTTGTGGACTCATGCCGTGTTCTCTGTGATTGGATGGATCAGAGAGAGATTTGATAGAGTTTATACATTAAAATAAATTCTGTTATAATTGTATTGGATTAAACATGTTTATCTGTTTGCGATACGAGAGAGATTTGATAAGATGTCAGATCCGGATCTGATGAAGGTTGTGAAGTGTATGGAACACGCTGTGGCTGCTGTTCATCCTCGTACGAGATATTCTCCAGGCTGGGATGCAAAGTTCTTCTGGCTCCCGCTGTCCTACATGCCAACATTCATCTCTGATGCTTTCTTATCAAAAAACGCTGTTAAACCAAAAGTTTCTGTCCTATAGATGAAGAACTTTTGCACATTCAACTAATATGTTGATCAGCATTTAACCTGAGTAACGCTTATGATTAATATATATAATATATTATGCATTTACATTTACATTTAGTCATTTAGCAGACGCTTTTATCCAAAGCGACTTCTAATAGTCGAGGAGACAATGAAGCGGTAAATAGCCGATACAACAATAGATGAACAAGTGCTACAACAATGTTACCGAGTTACACAGAGAGAGAAGTTACAAAAGTTGTTTTTATTTTTTTGATAGAGTGAGTAGTTAGAAAAGAAGTGAGTTAGTGAGTTAGGTGTAGCCGGAAAAGATGAGTTTTTAGGAGTTTTTTAAAGATAGAGACCGAGTTACAATGCATATGTTAAGATTTTAAAGAAGAGTTTCTGGTCTTTCTTAAGAAATAAAACATGATATAATGAATTGAGTAGATAAAAGATTCATTGTTTTTATTACATTCTTTGATAAGGATCATCTTACAAGATAATAATTTGTAACTGTCTTCAAATCCGTATTTTAATATAAAGAGGTGAAAGGTCACACAAGCTGAATGTGAGTGTCAGCAGAGAGAACTTTGACTCTTCCGTTGGTTGATTTCTGTAGTTTTGCTGTAGAACTACAGGGAGAACCACGGTGTTAAAGAACGCCGTCATGGTACGTCTGTCACTTCTGTAACTTAATACAAGCCTTTGTGTTAAATATGAGGACGGATGACATTACCATACTGTTAAATAAATGTTTAGATAAAGTTAGTCTTGGGATTCTTTTACTTCTGTAAAATAACTTCAGTCTGAAGTTTGTGTTGTGTAACTTTCTGCACATTTACAGACTGAATTGTGTAACTTATCTCTTGAATCAGTTATTCAGTGCACATGTGTGATCGGCTCTCAGTGTTATTTCAGTCTTATTTAAACACAAAGTCATAGAAACAACCCACTGTGTGTTAGTAATAAGTGACCAAACTAGGGATAAGGCCGTGGCAGAATGGAATTTGCTCTTTTCTCTTTTTATTTAAAAGTTTTTGAGTGATTCTGTTGTTTTAGGTCTCTGAGGAGGAGAGCGTTCTTCTGGATATCATTCAGGTTAGAATGTAAAACCCTCACCTGTCTAAAGTCAGCTTTGTTGCAATATTAATCATTTAAAATGATCCTGCTCCTTAAAAGATCTAAACGTCATGAACGTTAAAGAGATCGTTGACACCAGAATGAAAATTGTGTCACAATTTACTCTTTCTCTTGCCGTTTAAAACATGTTTGACTTTTTGCCTTGTGCAAATCACAAAAGAAGATAACATTTTTTTAAAGAATAGAAAGAAAAGCTGGGAACTGAACCGCACTGGCACCCGTTAACTTCTATAGTATGGACACAAAACCATTGCGAGTGATGCATAGCTTCCAGTTCCCAACATTCTTCAAAATATCTTCTTTTGTGTTCTGTGAATGAAAGAAACTCGTACAGGTTTGGTATGACATCAATGCATTACTTTACATGTCGTACTTTTCATCCCGCAGGTGATCTCAGATCATTTGTTCTGCACATGCACAGCGGCAGGTGTCGTGCTCATCTTCATCATCTGGTTCATCAGAGACTCTCTCCACATCCACAGCATCGATGACAAGTATGTGCTGGTGACCGGCTGCGACAGTGGCTTTGGAAATCTTGCAGCACGTCAGCTTGATAAGCGTGGATTCTGCGTCATCGCTGCATGTCTGACGGAATCAGGGGCCTCCAAACTGAAGGCCGCGGCCTCCCGCAGACTCAAGACCATCCTGCTCAATGTTACAGACAGTATGAGCGTCGGGAGCGCGCTGGAGTTTGTGCGCAGTGAGACAGGGGAGAGAGGTGAGACGAGTGGATAGATAGAGGTGCCAGCTCGAGTCAAGCACAGGAGAAGATAAAGGGGAGATACAGACCACTCATAAATCTGCATTTTTGGGTGAACTTTCGGACAGGGCGCTTTTAGTTGAGCTGGAGGAGCATCTTCTCATTCTCATAGCATCTGCACAGCATCATTTCTTATGGGATGGCATCACTCCTCCAGTGCGCGTTTAATGTGACCTTTGAGCCGTTTTGGGTTTTTAACACATAGGGTTCCACTCATGACCATCTTAAAACACCGATGTCTGGTTACATCTATAATAACGCTCATCTTTCCTCCATCGTCAGGTCTGTGGGGTTTGGTGAACAACGCCGGTATCTCGGTCCCCATTGGTCCCACAGAATGGATGAAGGTGGAGGATTTTAAGAAAGTTCTGGATGTGAATCTGATGGGTGTCATTGAGGTGACCCTGAGCTTCCTCCCTCTTCTGAAGAAAGCTCGAGGCCGGGTGGTGAATGTTGCCAGTATTCTGGGCAGACTCTCTCTCATCGGGGGAGGATACTGTCTCTCCAAATGGGGTGTAGAGGCATTTTCTGATAGCTTGAGGTGTGTCTCACGGGTTAACATTCTAAGACCCTTGTTCATCTTTGACCTCTCTCTCTCTCTCTCTCTCTCTCTCTCTCTCTCTCTCTCTCTCTCTCTCTCTCTCTCTCTCTCTCTCTCTCTCTCTCTCTCTCTCTCTCTCTCTCTCTCTCTCTCTCTCTCTCTCTCTCTCTCTCTCTCGGTCTCTCACTCTGGTCTCTCTCTCTCTCTCTCTCTCTCTCTCTGGTCTCACTCTGGTCTCACTCTGGTCTCACTCTGGTCTCTCACTCTGGTCTCTCTCTCTCGGTCTCTCGTTCTCTCTCTCGTTCTCTCTCTCTCTCTCTCTCTCTCTCTCTGGTCTCACTCTGGTCTCACTCTGGTCTCACTCTGGTCTCACTCTGGTCTCTCACTCTGGTCTCTCTCTCTCGGTCTCTCTCTCTCTCTCTCTCTCTCTCTCTCTGGTCTCACTCTGGTCTCTCACTCTGGTCTCTCTCTCTCTCTGGTCTCTCTCTCTCTCTGGTCTCTCTCTCTCTCTGGTCTCTCTCTCTCTCTGGTCTCTCTCTCTCTCTGGTCTCACTCTGGTCTCTCTCTCTCTCTCTCTGGTCTCTCTCTCTCTCTGGTCTCTCTCTGGTCTCTCTCTGGTCTCTCTCTGGTCTCTCTCTCTCTGGTCTCTCTCTGGTCTCTCTCTGGTCTCTCTCTCTCTCTGGTCTCTCTCTGGTCTCTCTCTCTCTGGTCTCTCTCTGGTCTCTCTCTGGTCTCTCTCTCTCTCTGGTCTCTCTCTGGTCTCTCTCTGGTCTCTCTCTGGTCTCTCTCTGGTCTCTCTCTGGTCTCTCTCTGGTCTCTCTCTCTCTCTGGTCTCTCTCTGGTCTCTCTCTGGTCTCTCTCTCTCTCTCTCTGGTCTCTCTCTGGTCTCTCTCTGGTCTCTCTCTCTCTCTCTCTGGTCTCTCTCTCTCTCTGGTCTCTCTCTGGTCTCTCTCTGGTCTCTCTCTCTCTCTCTCTGGTCTCTCTCTCTCTCTGGTCTCTCTCTGGTCTCTCTCTGGTCTCTCTCTCTCTCCCTCTCTCTGGTCTCTCTCTCTCTCTCTGGTCTCTCTCTGGTCTCTCTCTGGTCTCTCTCTCTCTCTCTCTCTCTCTGGTCTCTCTCTCTCTCTCTGGTCTCTCTCTGGTCTCTCTCTCTGTCTCTCTCTCTCTCTCTGGTCACTCTCTGGTCTCTCTCTGGTCACTCTCTCTCTCTCTCTCTCTCTCTGTTTTCAGGAGGGACATGCTGCACTGTGGAGTCAAGGTCAGCATCATTGAACCAGGCTTCTTTAAGACACAAGTAACAGATCTAGGCCTTATTGAAGGTGATCTAAAGAAACGATGGAACACCCTTTCAGCAGAGATCCGGAGATCCTACGGAGACTCGTATCTGCAGGAATGTGAGGATCAGTGTTCACTTCACTGTTTTATATTTCTGTATTTTATTCTTGACCAACTAAGCATCTCAGTCTGTCTTTCTCAGACATGAAGTTACAGGCGTTCTCCATGAAGATGTTATGCAGTAGTGATATCTCTAAAGTGACGTCATGCATGCTGCACGCTCTCTCGGCACGTAATCCAAGAACGAGATATGCTGCTGGATGGGACGCCAAGCTTTTCTGGATTCCTCTTTCGTACCTCCCAACCTGTGTAGCAGATTTTATCATGGGACTTCTTATGCCCTCACCAAAAGACGTCTGAAGGTTGATCCATATCATCACTGACATCACAATCCAAAGGCTCAGTGAACCTGCTCTTCTTTGGTTTACATATTGCAAAAGCAATAATCTTTTCTTTATATGATTTGGTATACGAAATAAAGAAATATTTTATGTTATTTAACCAAATATTGTTGTTTTTTGTTGTATGGGATATAAGAACATTTTTAAAGCTTTTGAAAATACCACTTTTGTTAAAAAACAGATTTGTTTGATTTTATTTCACAGCAGCATTAATTTCTGTCCAGTTTCATTATAGACATATGGGCTTATGAAGATGAATACATTCATAATATTTATTTTCTTTCATTATAATACTAAATCATCTAAAATATATTGATATTACCATCCAGTGCCACTTTATCAGATGTGAATCTACGGTAGTAAATCTGAACAGCCCTTCACACTAGAGAGTATCACAGAAACCATCAGATTCATTTCACATGTACTATGTAGTTTGGGTAATTTCAAGTATGGTTTGACAGTTTCTGCCTCATGTTTCATATATTTGTCATATTTACTCTCGCAGGCAGAGAAAATACAAGACTGCATTTGATTGTGTCAAGACTTTCAAGATGGGAGTCCCTTTCTTTAGAGTAAAAACGTGAATGAATCAACATAAACTTACATGTACAGCAACATTAGATCATGATGTTGACTGAATAAAATAAAGTGTTGATTTTACACCGCTCACTCCCGAAATGAGGTATATATACAGAGACACATATGCATAAGGTAATAATCTGATAAAATGGCAAAGATTTAAAGCACATCACTCATACAGTAATGGTGACATGTTTGTGAACTTTAGGAAATAAACTATCTTAAAATAACATCTCGGTCGAGGATATTATCAACAAAATCTTTTCAATTTACAAATATACAAAATATTCATAGCATTCTCCTTCAGCAGCAGCAGTGCAAAGATATACAAATATTACATCACAATAAAAATATCAATCATACAAGAATTGGCATTCAAAGTTTGTGAAGGCAAACTCCGGAACAGACTTTACAAACATCTAATCTGAACCCTTACAATAATCTCCCAGTGATTTCTGTTGTATGTGGGTGCATATAAAAATAATTTCTGTGCAAAGGGAGTGCGTTTCAGTCTTTTCCTGCGTGTGTGTGTGTGCGTGTGTGTGTGTGTGTGTGTGTGTGTGTGTGTGTGTGTGTGTGTGTGTGTGTGTGCGTGTGTGCGTGTGCGTGTGTGCATGTGTGCGTGTGTGTGTGAGACAAGTTATATTTCACTGTCCTCTTTCACCAGGTTGGCCGTATCTATGAAGGTATCTTCTGTTGGAGAGAAGGTGCTGAGTTTCTCTCGTTTCTGAGGTTTGGGAGGAGCAACAAACGGAGAGGGTTCACCGCCATCTTCTACACCTGCACCGGCTCGCTCGCTTTGCATCTGTAACAACCACAAACAACAATCACACATCTCCTTTAACCAACAACCAATACTGTTTTATATATAAGAATATAAGTTTTGTCTAGTGTAAATATAGTATTTACTAGTGTAAAAAAGTATTGTAGTATAATGAAGTAAAGAAATACTGTCATATTTTAGTATATTCTATTCAATATTATAAACTATGGGGGTTTCTACATTGTGTTAATCTAAAGTACACTAGAGTACAGTATTCTTTAGTATAAACAACAGTAAATTAATCAACTGAATATTGTAGTTATAGTATTCTTCAAAAACTTTATGGTATCTCAAACCTTAATACACTTTACTACTGTAAATTCCAAAGTATATGGAATCGAATCATTTGAAAAATCATTTGAATGTGAAATCATTCCTGTTAGCATATTAATATTTTATAAATCACAAGTGAATTCGTTAGATGATTTCTGGGCTTGAATTTGCAAGTTTCAGCAAGATTGATAAGTGAGGTGTAACTCACCTCTGAATATGTCGGGTTTTCAAATGTTGTACTTGGTTTTGGTTTTCTTTTAAAGAAACTCCATTTGGACTCCTGTAAAATAAAGGAATGACAACCGTCTCACACAAACAGATAAAAAACAGGCCCAAACCACAAATGGTAATGTTTTCTTACCTGTGTGGTGTTTTGCTCTACGGGAACGCTCTTCACCTCTACAGCCTGTTCTTGAGCGTGATAGGTCAGGTTTGAGAAGTTATTCTGTTCTCCACTGACATTCACTGTGACCTGCAGAAAACTGAGGTTTTAGACACTTATTTATACTTATAAGCAGTCTGAAAAGTGTTGGGATGTATCGTGTGTACCTGTGTAGCATGAATTACTGCAGGATCATTAGATGGACCGGCTGAAGTTGAGTACAGAGGATTCTCAAATGTGACCGGCTGCCGACCAGAGTCTGCAAAATGTTCGTCCTATTACAAACAGAGGATTCAGATTTAGGAGAAAAATCTCTTGAAAATAATAATTAAACAGTACATAAACTTAACTTAATCAACACATAAATGAGCAAGTGTTCACATTCAGTGAGGTGATCATGATTAAAAATAGACTTGAATTCTTTCAAAAGCCTGGAGCTGACGGTACATTAACACCGAGGTCAAAAGGTCAACCAGGGATTTCACGGCTCACAGATAAGTCTGAGAAATGTTCTGAGTGCACTTAGAGGTGGAGGAGAACCCTGTTAGTGTTAAATGAAGAAACATCAAGAGCATGTACCAGCTGCATCGCCCTGTCGATGAATGACACCCCCAGAATCTGAGGCTCCAGGTCCATGGTCACATTATCACCCGAATGAAACGACACTCCGTTTCCTGTATCACCCGACTTCACCAGGCTGCTCAGACTTAACACAGACACGATGAGTAATATTTAATGATATGTTTGAATATAGCACTTCTCATAATATTGCCTTCATACGAAGAATAACTATAATGTAAGTCACTGTTATTGAAACTAACCACTAAATATTAAGTAACTGTATATATCATGCTGTTAAATGAATGTGTGATAAATGTTATGCATGTAATATAATATTTTAACTACTGTGTCTAAATACTGAGGATGTGTAAGTGACAGGTTTGTGTTATACCTGGGAAGTTTAGGCATTGATGGAATGAGTGAACCAGTGCGCTTGTAGTTGAGGAAAACTCCCACCACCAGACCTCCAGTTATCAGAATAATGACCACTGCTAACAGAACTGCAACAGCTACACACACACACACACACACACACACACACACACACACACACACACACACACACACACACACACACACACACACACACACACACACACACACACACACACACACACACACACACACACACACCACACACAAGTGCTTGGTTTAGTATTTGGTAAATTACTTTGAAATTCTTAAATAAATTATAATTATAACGTCAACATTGTATTATTCTGATCACAATAGAAATAAAATGTTTAAACTCTTAACTCTGTTTATATTATGTCTAATATGTTTCTAACACATTTGATCAGTTAAAAGTAATTGAATCCCTTATTCGTTAGACCATACAGTGTTTGCTGATTTTAAAGATGCTGATCCATCATCTTACTGTAGATATTTAACATCGTCATCACATGATCCTACAAGATCATGTTTGGAGCCTTTGTCACACTAAATATCACAGCGAATGATTCATGACTGACAGGAACATGTTACCTGTGCCTGCAGGAGCTCCTCGAGATCTTCCCATTTCACAGAAACTACCAGAGTAACCGTATGGACACCTTAAGATCACAACAATAACACATCAATTACTGTTTTGATTGTGTTTCTGTAGAACAAAAAAAAAGATATTTGGAAGAATGTTGATATCCAAATAAGAATGAACCCCATTGACTTTCACTGTATAAACACATCTTGTGTGTTCCACAGTATTAAGACTCCAAACAAGTTTATAAAGACATGAGGGGAATAAATGAAGAGCTCTTTTCCCAAACGCTATAAATCCATTTTTATAGCGTTTACATAGTAAATATGTTTTTTTAACCAGACCCATACATTTTGTTAATATTTTATTTATTCTGTTAAAATTGTCTGTTGGCTCAGGCTGAACTTGTTAAACATGAGTGTTAAATAAGACAACAGTATTGTAGATTAAATATTCAAGGTAAATTTTTTTAAATAATACAAATCCATCCTTTTTTTTAATGTTGGCATATGTTTTTAAAAAGATAACAAGAAACATACGTCATCAGGGACTCTTAGTATAAAATGAATATAAATCAATTAAATGCAAATTTAATTTTTTAACCCCTAGGTGTAGATCTCACTTACTCATCCAGTTCATCAAAAAAGTAAATAAAGTTTAAAGAACTAATATTTGAAGACTTGGTATTAAACATTGATGAGAATAAGAGAATAGGTCAGTTCACAGAAAAATCACATGACAAACTAGTTTTGCATTTATAGCGTGTTGGAAAAGAGCTTTCCAAATGATCCCCAATGTTTCCTTGTTCATGTTATGTTATGTTGTATTACATTCAAATATCAGTCTGGCTTAAGGAAGTGATAAAGTCAAATTTGGCAGCTCAGTATTAATAAAATACTTTTGCAACCGTGGAAGAAGTTTGATTTATGAATGTTTCAAGATGTGAAAACATCATTGGTTATTATATTATGTAACACCAGAAGAGGAGCAGAAGCAATAAAGTCCATCAGAAGATTGCGTTTGGATAACACTTACTTGCATGTGGGCAGGCCGCCCTCATCGGTGAAACATGTTCCTCCGTTCATGCATCGGCATGCAAGAGGCATTGAGACCTCGGCCTCAATGGCTGCAAGCGTGAGCGGCAGGCATGACATCACCACAACAACATGAGCCACATTATTACATCACACATCCAACACACAAATCACAAGACAATATGAACATGCATTATGTGATGTAACCAATCAGACGAGTTCTCTTACCTGCATCACATTCATTCTTATTGAAGGGCAGAAGAGTTGAACCCTGAGGACAGGCACAGGTGAATCCACCCGGCCGCAGCAGGCACAGATGACTGCAGGTGTCCTGACATGGGTTCAGAACTGAAATATGAACAAGACAAAATATGAGGTTAAGTGACACAGAGATAAAGTGACTGGGTCTTTTGTTTTCCCCTGCAAAAACATCTCAAAAGGGATGAAGTGTCTTTTATCTGAGGTCTGAGACATTTTACTTTAAACATTTTGGCATATTAAAAAAGTGACAATTCTAGAATCGGGCTAATCCTTTTTTAATTTTTATACTATATATTATGTACATTTTTAGCATTTTATATTTCATACTGATATAAGATCTTGTTTTAGTTCAGTTTTAGATAAGTTCAGTTCTTTTTCAGATAATGTTTAATTTTTATCCTGGTAATACTTAATTTAGAAATATCTTTTTAGTATGACATTTTAATATTATTTATAATTTGATTGTATTTCCATTATAAAAATTCCAGAAATGTTTTATCCCAGATAACACTTTATTTATTTTCTGGTTATATATATTACTTCCAGTAAGTCCTCATGAGTGTTCTGTGTACATCTCACCTGAGTGATTGTGTCTGTGCTGCTGATAGATGCGTACTTGTGTCAGCCAGGGTTTATGGTCAACACCTTCACCTTATCTCCTTTCCCAAACTTATCTTTCTTCCACACTTCTCCCTTTTCTTTAGTTGTCCAGTACACATGTCCCTCAAACACATCCAGACTGTATGGATGGCCAATGTCTGAAACCACAACAAACATAAGCAGGAGGCGTCATACATGATAGATGTCTCAAAATCCAGCATCTCACCTCCTGATATGACCATCTGTCTATCACTTCCATCTGCTTTCATGGACTCAATGATGTTCTCTTCGAGTCACACCAGTAGATTCTGTTTTCATTCAGGTAGTCCAAAGCTAAACCAGTTGGCCAGCCCAGATCTTCATCTAACAGGACTACTCTGTGCTGGCCGTCCATCCACGCCGATTCAATCTTGGTTTCTGACCCCAGTCGGTCCAGAACATCATTCTAATGTGAACACGAACACATAAAACAAAAGACAGGTTTAATAAACCTGTAAATGCAGATTATGATCTGATCAATACATTTTCGATCTTTACCCGAGAGCAGGATTGACCACAATAGCAGCCGGCTGATCGAGATCACTGTGAATTAACCACTTTCTGTAACGCCCGTCCAGTTTGGCCACTTCGATCCGATTGGTTCCGGCGTCTGACCAGTAAATGTGACTGAGTGGAAAAAGAAAACCATTACGATAACGAAATCAGGATTCCCAACGTAACACACAAGAAAATATCATTTCCGGTACCGTCCGATCCAGTCTACAGCGATGCCATCAGGGTTGGAGATGTATCTGAGATTTAGGTCATCTCTTTCACCGGATTGTTGCCATGATCATCAAACGTAGTCATGTATGCTCGCTTTATGGCACCAAACTCAGACCCTCGGCCCAACACCGTCCAGTAAACTATACCTAAAACATTAACATCATACATTTGAAAGTTCTGTGTATTAAACATTTCCATTGAATCAGAGAAATAAGGTGTCTTACTGAGCCCGAGTCCCTCAGGATCCCACAGATAATCCAGAGCCTGAATGTGTTCAGCATTATCCACATAATCAGAGTACTGTGTGGTGGACAGATTAAAGCGACGGATCCGCACGTTATCGGGCAATAGCAACACCGGAGGATTCCCTAAAGAGTGTGAGAATAGAATGATGAGTCTGCTCAATTCAATAGTGACTTTTATGGAATTCAATGATATAAAATGTTTTCTTCACCCTCAGCAGCACATTCGGCTCCGGCTCCTCGCTGACCGATCGAAAGCCTTCAGCACAGAAACACTCGTAAGAGCCTTTAGTGTTCCTGCACAGCTGAGGACACATCCCGAAAATCTCACACTCGTCCACATCTACAGAAGAGACAAAACTTTGCATCACTGTACCAATCAAAAACTACTCAAACTTTAATAACTTTAGAAAAAAAACATTTTTTCATTTATAACACCGTCATATACACAAATAATAGAGATTTTCTAAATAGACATGTTTGAGTATGTTTATGATAGATTGTAGAAACCTTTGAGTTTGTCTGTATTTTCCTGAGATGATTTTTGCTTGGTTTGATTTTATATTAAGTTATAAGCTTAATATTCTATCTCATTATTCTGCTATATATTAGTTTTCTCTAGGTTCTATCAATGTATTGAAACATTGTTGTAAAGCAGTAAACACCTGATGAATAAGTTTCTTTGAAAGAAGTCTTGAGTAAAGAATGAATGCTAATGAAGGCTTTAAATGAGCATTTAAAGTGTGATTTTCGACCTGAATGAACTGATTTAAATATAGCATCACTTCATCTCTGGTCTGCCCATCTTTCTTCTTCATCTCTCATAGCAAACATTGAAGTCTGCAGGATGAGTTTTTGTTTCACGATGACAAGAAAGTATA
>CM065659.1:2578932-2618932 GCA_033220385.1 Triplophysa yarkandensis
TAGAGATATGAGTTATGCTCTTCATCATCACGTCTGTGAGCTCTGTGTCCTTCAAGGCTGTCTGTAAATCTGCTGTCCTCATATCTACAGATGCTGTCCTCTCCACTGCGTGATTTTCTTTAGGCTTTACACATAAACTCCAACAACACACATGCTGAAAATATAAATATACAAACAGAAGTATCACCTGACTGGTGAAGACATGACCGGAAGAAAAGATGGAGTTAAGGATGGAGAAGGAAATGATGAGGAAAGGGGGATGGTAAGATGAAGAAGGAGGTGGAGATGAACGTGGTGCGTGTTTATATTTCATGAGAGACTGAAGGTGCTCGGTGGAGAAAACTCTGTGGAGATCTAAGGCAACGTGTGAAAAAATTATCGATATAATAACATGAGCTCATTGGTTTGGATTCAAATGTAATATGTAAATGTTTCTCTCTCTCTCTCTCTCTCTCGTCTCTCTCTCTATCTCTCTCTCATCTTTATCTCTCTCTCTCTCTCTTTATCTCTCTCTCTCTCTCTTTATCTCTCTCTCTCACTCTCACTCTCACTCTCACTCTCACTCTCACTCTCTCTCCTCTCTCTCTCTCTCTCTCTCTCTCTTCTCTCTCTCTCTCTCTCTCTCTCTCTCTCTCTCACGCACACACATAAACACACACACACACACACACACACACACACACACACACGCGCGCACAGCACGCACGCACGCAAGCACCGTACTTTAGATTTCTAAAGGATTGTAAAGTTTGAATATAGTTGAAAATATGAAAAACTGAATTCAAACCTTTGCATGCACCAACTGTCCCCTTCATGACAAAGACATATTTTTACCCTGTAATGTTATGATTTTACAAACTTGAAAAAATAAACATAAAGCAACATGGTAACACAATCACAACAACAAGTACACATTTCGCCATATTTCATCCATCATAAAACATAAATAGCCTATAAGCTTCTTTATGTTAAGGCACATAACCCACAAAGTGTTACTTCAGCATTTCATCTGGATATTAATCTACACATCAGACCATAAAGGACAATAGTTTACAGAAATGTCCACTGTAACAACACTATGAATGCTACATGTGTTCCGTCATGAGTTGGGTATCAATACATTAAGAAGACAATAACACACAAAATAAAGAGTTGTGTTAATTGTTAAAGAAGTAACACATGATTACAGCGAGAAATGAATGTGAGAACAAGATGTGTGCATGCTGTTTCTATTTTTGTACACACAAAAAAATGGTGCACACACACAAGCCCCATAAGGGCACACACGCAACAGAAGAATGATTTTCTTCATCCACTCCATTTTGTGATATGGATGTTATTATGATGAGATCCCAGCAGATGGACACTGATAACACGTGTGTGTGTGTGTGTGTGTGTGTGTGTGTGTGTGTGTGTGTGTGTGTGGTGTGTGTGTGTGTGTGTGTGTGTGTGTGTGTGTGTTTGTGCGTGCGTGCGTGCGTGCGTTTGTGCGTTTGTACGTCTCACAATGGCCGTTAAGAACAGCAGTCAAACTTCCCCCTAATGTAAAAAGAAATAATCCAATAATATATTAATCCCCATGTGGTAAAGAAATATAACTACAAAAATATTATTGTCCACTAAAACAAAATGTGTTTATCTATTTAAAAGCACAAACTTATATATCACAACAGCTTTCGTTTTATTCCATTTAATTATAAATATTTGAATTTGATAGAAAAAAAACATCCCAATGTAATTACACGTGCAAAGTTTATTTCCTCAATGCAAGATGCATCCTCCCACATCCTACTGCTTGACTTTGGTGTGAAAAGTGACCTGAGATTCAAGTAGGGCATTTCAGAGTATTTCTCAACGGGACATCCACACAGATAGATGTTGAGCTGAAATGAGACAGAATGGAGACGTGTGCGTCCACAAAAGTGACAGAGATTAGTGAGTTTGCCCTGCAGCTCGGAGAAAACCATCAGTCACCGTCCTGATAATACAAACCTGTGCACTTCATTTCTTTTACAGATACGTTTATGACCACACACACACACACACACACACACGCACGCACGCACGCACGCACGCACACACCGGTTGGGTTAGTGTCTTACCTCTCTGTCCTTGAGTTTCATAGCCAGGACGAGCTGATGTCTGTGGTTGCTCAGAGACTCTCTGTAATTCCCTTTGGAGAAGAAGGCCGAGCCCAGGTTTCCATGAGCGCGACATTCACCTGTCTGGTCGCCTGAAGGAACATAAAACTGTGTCAGACGCTTACCGTACACACACTGACCTGACGATACACAACCTAAAGAGGAACACGCCTGAGATTAAGCTTATAAAACAAAAGAAATGTTAATTAACACAGGTTACATGTACTGCTGGAGAAATTTGGTGTTAAAAATATAACTCCAATTGTTTTCAATATAATGTCATTTCTCAAAAAAACATCCATGCAGAGGAAGAGAAAGCGCTCTCAGACTGCAGATAACACAGCGATGACATCACTGCAGCTGCAGACCCTGCGACGTCTGCAGACGCTGTTATTAGACTCGCATCCTGAACACAATCAAGCTCTCAAGACCTCACGTTAACACAAACGTTCACAGTTCAGATGTGAGTGAGAAACACTCGGGCTTTTAACTCCAGCTGTAAAACCTTTGACATTCAAGAGCTGTGCGGGGAATGTTTGTGCTGCTTCACGATATTAACACTTGTGTGTCGACAACAAAGACTAGTGAAGAGACCGCTGTGACATTTCAGGAAAAAATGTAGTTTTTAATTAAAAAAGCCCCCTGAAGCCTCATTAATGAGGGACCTTTAGCGGCACGAGGAGGTCAAAATCATTAACTTTGAGAGAAACTAAAAGAGCCTTTAACATACAAGGTTAACTGAACGTTCATCACTCAGATGATCTTCAGACCATTTCAAACCACACAGGGTTACCAAGATAATGCTAACATTTGTTTATTTTAACAAAAAAGCATCTGTCAAAAATCTAATGGCATTATATATCAATATATTTAGATAAAATATAGAATAAATAATGAATATAATTTTGTTTAATTTTTAAATACTACATATATATTTGTATTATAATTATAAAACTGAGTAAGTATCTATTTATTAATTATATATATATATATAAATATATTTATATCATTTTAATGTAGAATATATTTTCAAAATTTTTGGTTAAAATGGAAAATACAATTTGCCAAAAAAATGGCATTATAAATCTGATTTCAATAAATGGTAGATATTAATTCTGTATTTGTAGTTGTACGGTCACTAGTTTTAAATGTATGAGCATAATTTTAAATATCAGCTGGAAGAAAACGCCTGAGAAAGGGATCAGATCAATACTGGGTTTTTAACATTACAGTATAGGTGTGACGTGAAGTCTGTTGTTATAAATTCCTTAACATATTTGATTTATTTTCATCCTTGCAAAACATCAACAAAACATCAACTATACCTAAGAATTTATTTTCCTTGTTTAGAAGAAGAGTTTAAAATCACACTATAACAATTTTAACCCCTAAACTATAATTCAGATCTTATGATGTCACAATCCCGATGTCATTAAAGTCAACATTCTTGTAAGTGATCTGAAATCCTCATGTGTCATTAAATCGGAAGACACAAACTCACCTAAAGTTTTGGCCACCTCCAGGTCTTGTTGCATGTAGGCGGTGCTTTTCTCTGTGTTGCCCAATGACCAGTAAGCGCTGCTGAGGGCGGAGAAAACCGAACCTCGGAGTTTGAGACTGCAGGTTCCGATCTTCAGTGCCGCCTCCAGGACGACGACTGAGGCGCCGTGATGAGAGGCGGTCAGAAGCTCCTGACCAATCACAGACACCACAACAAACGGGGACTTGTCCAACTTCATCTTCTGTAGCTGCTGGTAGGTGGGCTCCAAAGATTCTGGAAAAAATGTATAAATAAAAGAGTTAAGATGTGAAATGAAAAATAAAACATTTGTGAAAATGTTCTTTAATAAAATTGCTCAAAAACGACATAAAACCTAACATATATCTTAATATAAAAACATAATATAGGAAATACATTAACATCATAACTTAATGTGATATAGAGTTCCAAACTTTTTTATTAAATGTTATGTATCAAGCGGGAAATAAGTCAAAAAAGAGTACGCCTTAAAATCGAATTCTTAAATCCGATATAAATATTAATCCTATCAATGTCTACAACTCAAACATGATCAAAATATAATTAAGCCGATTAAATATGATCTACATCTCTGTGCAAACCATTTACACACAAATGTAAGCGTAAGAGCTCATGTTCGGTGAAACAGCTTTTGTTTGCAGAAGCGCAGATGATTATTCATACTCTGCCGACTCAAACAAGCTTTCCCGTGCTCCAGGAAATTCACCCCAGAATTCTATTCCTAAAATAATCCTGCAGGTTAAGATTTGCAGTATGTGCTGTATGAGGGGTTAGGAAGAGACCATATGTGTAGAGGTGACCCCTGGAGTTAAAGAGTGAAAACACGCACGCTGTCATAAATCACGACGGGCCACAGTCGAGTGTCACCCGCTGCCCTGCGGGACCGACAAAGAGCCTTTTTTATCTGTCCTTCCCTCTTTTCCCTATAAAATATCTTTCTGTCCTTCTGGGTGTGTGTTTGACGGCTAATTCAGCAATATTTCATCTTGTACGTGTTTTATAAGAGCCATAAAATATAAAGTGGCATTTTTAATAATCAGTATTGAATTCATAATGATAAAAGAATACTTTCTTGTGCATAACACAAAAGAAGATATTTTGAAGAATGTCGGCAACCAACAGAAGTGATACCGATTCATTATTACTACATAATGGATGCCAGTTTCTAATATTCTTTACATTTTGTCTTCTTTATTTTCAAAAGAATGAAAGTCATACAGGTTTGGAATGGAATGAGTTTTCATTTTCTTTTGAGCTATGCGTTTTGAAAACGTTTTCCATATTCCAGATCATGCTACTGTAAATCAGCGAGACAGAATCTCTTCTCTGTTAAGATTCCTTCAGTTTTAATTCTCTCTCCTTGTGTAGCCGGCGGTGGGAACGGCCCCTGCCATCGGCTCGGAACACTCCAGTGGGTTCTCTGTGTGGTGTCATACGCATTCATATCTCGTAATTGCATTCAGCCTGACACTTCTACAAGTTGCATAAATCTCAATGGCGAGAAAGCGCTGGGCTTGGGGACGGCGTGTGTTGGTGAAGGCTGTGAATCTAGTTAACAACAAACGCAGACACGATAAACAACAGAACCAAAGCCCTCGTGCCGCCCATCGCAGAGATTTAATGACGAGTCTCCGGATCCTAATCTCTCTCTCCTCCAGCATGGGAAACACAAGCTTGATGCTCCTGTCTGGAGTCTCGTGGGATGATTCTCCTAAATAAAGAAATAATAACTGTGGCTGACAACAACACCCACCTGTATTTTATGCTGTTTATTTTCTTTTAGACTATTTAAACTGCCATTCCTAAACCGAGCCGGAGCGGATTTCCATATCTGTAACTCAGAGATATTCAAGAATTCCCTGGAGCTTCACAGAAGAAGTTTTCGGAAGAGTCAGATTCATCATGCTTTCCACCGCTGGGATGAGCAAAAACACATTTAAAGACGGCGAGAATTATCCAACACACCACATTACAACGCCAATCATCTCTGAAGAGAATTACAGGAGGTTTTATTGTGGGACGTGTTGTTGGATGTGAATGTGTGGTCTCGGTTTTGATCGCCAAAATCTCTGATATATTTCGTGTCTTTCAAATATTTCAAGCTAAAGTTTTGGAGAAACGTCTCAAACTCTGACAAACAGAAATGGTGATCATAACAACCCACGACGTCTCACTCCAACCTGAGATGAGTCTAGCTATTAAAAGTAAAGTTTTCAAAGTTTTCGTGAGATGTTCATTTGTTATGCTCAGAGAATAACCCAAGCTCATCTGTTTCCCGCGTCTCACATCACGTCTCGCAGAAAGAGCTTTGAAAGACGACTCGGATGATGTGGAGTTGAGAGAAGAACAATTCAATTAAAGTTGGGTTATCCCGCATGCAAATCCGGCGCGAGGGCGCTTCGCCAGCGATAAAGGGATGAGAGAGGGTCTGTTGTTATCGGCCCGCTCAAGGCTGTGAGCGATCGCCTCTCTGACTGTGCAACATAATCTACTCTCGCTGTCACTGAGGGACAACGGAGGAGAAAAGAGGATGCAAAAAGAAATAAGAGCCTGCGTTTGGACGTCTTCTCGGGGTGAGAGGAGTTTGTACGACCCTCATTTACCTTCAAATAAAATCTGTTTACTCTGAGACTATGAAAGCGCTCAGAGTATCTCAATAGGATCGTTTTTAGCCCACACTTTTATCATGCGAAATGTTCACCCCTAAAAAGAATTTTAGAGAAGACATGTACCCCGCAGCGGAGACTTCATGGCGGCCTCCACCATCCCCACCAACAGCTGAAGACTCTTGGGGTCCTGTGCCAGTCCGGAGGCGAAAGCTGCCAGGGCGTCTGCATGGCGCCCAAGATACTGAAGGGCAACACCCTGTCGGAAGTATGCCTGCAAAAAACAAAACAGAACGAGAACATTAAAATCATTGATAAAAGCATTGTGACAGCAGAGAAAAGGATGTGAATATCGAAGAATGATTTGTTGCTTTAGAAAAAAAAGCGCTTCCAGATCTCTCGCATGCATAAAAGACTTTATAAAACATCAAGATAACAAATGAACTCTGGACATGAACAGAATATTTCTGCACAAAACATAAGACATGATGATACCGCAAATGGCACAGCTGGTCGAGAGGAGTGAAATTACTTTTCTTAGAGATTGGGCCGAGAAATTCTTGAGAATCCCGCACACCTTCACTAAACCAAAGAAAAGGAGTCATGAAGAGACCAGAAGATCACAGAGACACCAGCAGAACACCCTCAAAACCACTCAACCACATGATATGACAAAATCACATAATCTGGATTAAATTCATCATAACGTGAATAATCCCATGTTCCTCTTAATGAAGAAGAACATTAAAATGAAACAAACAGGCTACAAGACATCCAAATTCCCTCTTAAAATAAATGTGCTTAAAAGATTCTTTACAGTGATTTCATAAAGGAACTACTTTAGGCTTAATTCAGTCTAAGAATCAGGTCTTTCTTACATTTTTATAAACTGAAGAACCATTTTCACCACAAAACATTTACATTTACAATTATTCATTTGGCAGAGGCTTTTATCCGACTTACAAGTATTATTAAGTCGTCAATTATCCCTGCTGAGTAAACAGGGGTGAGATATCTTGCTCAAGGACATTTCAGGTATGTTCTGTTGACAATATCCATTTAAATGACATGAAGATGTACAACTGATGCAAAAATCTACATTCAACAAGCAGTGTATGCACCATGAGAGCCACACGTGACGACCAAGCATAAGGAAACGCTCAAAATTCAGACTACAAGCCTTCAAGAGAACATAAGACGTTAAGAGTCCGTCAATCACCGCTAAACTACACAGGTCCTGATATGAGAGTCAAATCTCAGACATGACATGCATGTATTCCATCTTTCAAAGGGGCAATCTGAATCCTGTGATGCACACCAGAGCAGATCGACAGCCCGGCCGGCGTCCCACTGTAAATAGTGTCAGAACGCATAATATCCTCTCTATATTCACCCCAGAGATCGCATGATAAACACTAAAGGATTCCCGAACACCCCGTCCGACTCTCCGCTGGCACACACATCTCATTCATTCTCATCATCTCCGTTCATTAGATGGGCGCGAGGGTCCGGCCCGCCTCCACCGGAGCTGATAATGGTAGGGAGGAAAATGAAGACATGACATTGAATTCATGAATGGCCCTATAATTAATTTCACTTTGTACGGGGTGCACCCTTTCATTACAGGCTCCTTGGTTTTTTTGGATGGCTTCATGGAAACGAATGAGGATGCAGATTCAATTCAACACATTAACCTTTGGTCTAACCATGTTATTATAAGACCTCTGGAGCCACCGGGAACGGTTCAATATTAATTGCTTCTTTGTGTACGGCCCGTCGCTCTTCTCTGCGGCTGGACGTGTTCGCTTCACATCCGCGTACGTACGCCAGAGTGCTTTAAGGTTCCACTGGCATCGATATCCGCCCGGAGGCGAATGGATTCGGGTGGGGGAGTCTGTTTCAGATGGCTGGGATTCAATTCCATTTCTGTAATGCAATTTTTAAGCAAATGTGTTTTTCTTCTTTTAGCGAGATGGAGGGAAACGCTAAGACGTGATCATTCGTCGTAAGCGAGCGGACACGCACGCCATTAGTTTTAAATTAGAATGAAGTTGATTAAATGACAAGCCCGGCTTTGTATCGCGTCTCCACCAATTTCAAAAGCTCTAATTGGTCGATTAGCGCAGTGAATTCCCACCGCAGACGCCAACGGCACTAATGCAACATCGGCCTCCCCACTACTCATTTGACTTTATTAACTTTAATGCGTTTCATTTCATATTACATGAGTGGAAAAACGGCCTGGAATGCCGGTTTTGTCATGTAAAAACATACTGCTTTTATTGTATGTGATGCTTTATTTTACAAGGTTTTCTACATAATCCTAAAAGCCACTGAGTGTCAATCACATGGTTTCTCAATATCATTTGCATCGCCATCAGCTCTCTGTGTCTGAGCTTTCAAATGGCAAGAGCTGCTTCCAGCAAAATGAGCATCAATCTACCAAATGATTCAATCGTGTCAAGATCGCTGTTCGTGATTCACACACTTTCTGAACATTTGCTTGTTGCTCGTCGAGAGGCCTGTTGAGAGACGATTGTGACTGCACGTGTTGCACGTACGTTGTGTTCACTTGTATAAGTGTTTGGGTTTCTGCCAAAGTTAGATTTTAATGTATAGACTAAAACAAACAAAGATATATTAGTATATATATATCATTAGTATATATGATGTATATTAAGATTGTCAAAAAATCATATATTATGGGAGTATTTGATAAAAACTATCTTTTTTGTGAAGTACACCCCATGACATAAAACCAGGCAATCATTCGTACAGCAGGTAAGCATGTTGCCTATTGATGGAGTTAATGGTTGCTTAGCAACACTCGCCTGGCAACACTCGCATCCCTCCGCTGTATCACCTGCTGGGCTCTTGGCTTAAACCGCAGACATAAAAGTGATAAAAGTGTGCTGATAAAGACGGAACAAACCCGGCTGTTTAGGAATTATTATTAAGAGAGACCCACACACTACACAACAAAACACAAACACACAAAGAGACAAAACATACAGTATGTACAAAACTGAAAAATCTCACTTGAGCACTTCTGTACAGATATTCAACAGTTTTCTTACTGTATGTTGTGATTTAGAAAATGACATTTATAATATGGTTCAATATGTAGAATAAACTTTAAACTAAACATTAATTAGGAATAATGACCTGGGTGATAATTCAAAAAAGTTTAACATTAAAAGAACTTTTACAAAAAGTAAAAATGATTAAAAATGAAATAAATATTTTTCCAGTACGATGTAAAAACCTAATAAATAGACAGTAAAATGACAGTTAAATAAACAAAACTGCAAAAAAATAAATAACATGTTACAATGTCAACAAAATGTGATCTGATCTGAAAAACTGATCTTTCAACTAAAATAACTACATATTTAAAAGATGATAAACAATATATTTAGGGGATGTTTACAATTAAAAGCCTTTTCCTAAATATTGCTATTGTGGCAACATTAAACTTGAGCAAAAATATTATAATAAAACTTTTTTTAATTATCATAATAGAGTTTAGAGATATGTATTAACATTGTATAGTATGAGAACGGTAAAATATGTTTGACGCATAACAAAAAGTCCAAAAATGTCACAATTATATTTTAAATATCGAAACCACTAAATACTATTACCACTAAAATGAGATAACAATTCCTTAAAACTCCACAGACATGTCAGTATATTTTGCACTAGTGTGGTTCTGAAACGACAAAATGTGACATCCATATCTAAATATATCTCAGCTGGCGGCCCAAACACATTTACTGTGCAATCAAACGAGTCTGTATGTGCGTCTCATCGATCCACGATCCGCATCAAACTGTGAAGGGATGCGCAGGAAAAAGGTCACGCTTCAGGACCGCAATCAATGCGACGCTTTCCACATTCAGACACTGTCACAACTTCGTCATGCAACACAATGACGGGCACGACGTGCTGAAGAACCCTACTATTGTAATCACGGCTGTCTATGTACGTCATCTAGAGAGAAGCTCATGACAGACATGAACATGATTTCATGATAATTGCCACGGGTCGGATACCAAAACTTTCCATTTTGAGTCTTTTAGAGGGATAGATCAGCTAGAAATGAAATCATGTTCATCATTATATCATCATTTCCTTCCACACTTGTTTGACTTTCTTTTTTATGCAGGACACAAAAGACATGTTGAAGAATGTTGATAATTAAACAACGATTAAAAGACCAATAATTCCGTTATATGTCACATCCTCTTTTTTTGTTTCACAGATAGAAATGAGTCACATGCTACAACATATAAGGAGGAAGGAATGTTAAGAGATAGAAAAGTTTAGATATTATCTTCATCTATCACATACACTGAGGGTTTATGGGAAATAAAAGCGTTCGTAAAGCAGAAAGTGTGTCTAAGTGGGACATTTGTGAATAAGCAGATGCTTCAATTATTGATTGTTAGTTACATTAATCTAGAGCAGATGGCGACAATGCCAACACTGTCTGGCATGAGTGGAAATGTACAAAAAAACACAAACTGCGACTGAACCCATTTCTAATGCACTCATCAAAGTGTGTGTGGAGATACTCTAAGCCTCTCACATATGCTTAGAAGTTTCTTCAAGAGGTGCCAACATTTCCAGCTTGTTGCTCCACATCCCTGGCATGTTTTTGTATCTCGTGCATTCCAATCCTCAGAGAGTAAATCTATCCCCACGAAACCAGGTAAGATCTTCAAACCCTGCAGGGGCACGCCAGGCGAGCGGTAAACGCTACACGTTAACCTTCTCTTCTCCTGTCAACTCCCTGGAAAATATCATGTAGACACGAGCTCCAGGTGAGCTGAGATCATCTGACCTTCACACATTTCCTCCTCGTATCATTTAGTTGCAAAAGCATGGCATGGAATCATGCCAACTCTAAACATAAACGTGCCAAACCTGTAGGACATTCTTCTCTGGGACGTGAAATGAGATGTTTGTGAGTGATGAGAGATGAAGACCTCATTAAAGAAGTGAAACCGTTCTCATTGATGGAATCATTCTGGGATGCTTAGAGTTTTCAGCAGAAAAAGGAATTTAATATTAAACAGAAATGTGGGAATAAGAGAAACTGTAGAAGAGCAGGTACTCTCCATCAGCTGCGCTGTAAGAAACACATTATCTCGCTTTTATCTTTAATGTGAGATTCAAGATCTGCAGGTATTTCTCAGAATTCTGACACGTTTCATACAGTCCGACATTACACATTTGACAGTGCATTAACTGCTATCTTCTTAAAATTTCATAATAAAATAATTCTGACTATGCGAATATCAAAATTGACTTATTTGCTCCCTCAAAACTTCACCCAAACCCTTATGACTTTCTTTGAACGTCTAAACCAAAACCGTTTTCATTTCATTTAAACAACCAGTAAACAAATTCTGCTCCAATCTGCAAATCATGCAACACAATCACAAACACAAAAACTTGGATGACACCAAGAAAATAAGAGATAAAGGTTTCTAAAAGAGCAAATGTTTAGCTTGTGCGTCCAACAGCATGTAAACAACAAATACTCTGGAGCGCTGTCACAGAATGAGTGCAATGGAAAAATGCTGTGAGATGAAAAGCAGAACAGGGTTTAATATTCTCTTCTCATGTCTGGGTATTGTCCAGCACGCTGAGATCTTTCATGTGATTTCCAGACAAATGCACAACACATGTAGAGGAATAAATATAGAGTCCACAAACTCATTTGCCATGTAAAGTGCTTTGCTATTCATTACAGCTGTCATTGGCCATGGCAATGAGCACCTACAGGTGATAATGTACAGATAGACAAGATAAGAAACAACATCATGTTATTTCAATGATAAAAATGTGTAACTTCGTTAAAACGTTCCATGACATCATACAAGTAAAATGGGCTTTAGGTTCACTTCATGTTAAAAAATATAGGCTGATATTCAAAAGTTTGTTCCAACCAGCACAGTTTGATCTGTAACTCTTACCAGAATAGTTGACTGAAAATAAAAATTCTTTGATATTTTTCCTGCTTTTTGCATTATGGACTGTTTTACTAATCATGTTGTACAGCGGCATCTACGCAATGTATTTTGTTTAAAGCACTATATAAATAAAGATGGTTTCGATCAGAATTTTATAAAATAGTCAACTAAATAAAGCATTAAATCTTATGTCTGGAACTAATTAAGTAATATGTTAAATACAGTAGTATAGAATTTTGATGACAACCGTAAAATATATTCATCTGAAACTCTATGACTACAAGTTTAGTGTACAAGAATATAACAATAGTTTACTTGAATGAAAAACAAATATTATATAAAAGTTGTTTTTTAAATGCCTGAGAGTCAACATAGACTGAATGTCAACAAGAACTCAGAATTTTTTCACCGCAAAAGTGAAATGTAAGTAGTGTGAGTAGTGTGGTCATAGAAAAGGAAAAATATATATTATGAATTCATTAACCCAAAACTAAACAAAAAACAACCAACGTGATAACATGTTATTCTATTTTCTATAACTTATTACTAATTTCTCTACAAATGTGATGTCACAAGCTGGACTTCAAACTCAAAATCAAATCCAACCACTATGCCCCAGTGCCATACCAAACACCCTCTCTCTCTCTCTCTCTCTCTCTCTCTCTCTCTCCTCTCTCTCTCTCCTCTCTCTCTCTCTCTCTCTTTCTTTCACACACACTCTCGGGGTCTCTTTCTCTCTCTCTCTCTCTGGTCTCTCTCTCTCTCTCTCTCTCTCTCTCTCTCTCTCTCTTCTCTCTCTCTCTCTCTCTCTCTCTCTCACTCTCTCTCTCTCTCTCTCTCTCCCTCTCCCTCTCTCTCTCTCTCTCTCTCTCTCTCTCTCTCTCTCTCTTTCTCCCTCTCTCTCTCTCTCTTTCTCCCTCTCTTCCTTTTATTAGTTGACACACAACTGGCATATCCGGTTAAAGCACTGATGTGATCTGTTTAATGGAAGCCAGTTTTCAGCGTCCACCTGCGGTGAGATTAAGCCACAACAATGCAAACATCAAACCTTAATTGAAACAGCCGTCACCAACTGTTCGTAGCATGAAAGCGCAGCCAAAATAACAGGGCTAATCTGCATGAATATTAATCTGAGATCCGGGTGGGAAGGTAATCAAACGTCATTAATCTGCTCACGCTTGCCGTTTGCAAGAGAGACAAATGAGCGTGCCGGCAATGCCAGCTGGAGTATACTTGTCTCCTGACCCCGAGGACCGAACGCTCCAGAACCACTCGGAAAAAAAACAAGCAGGCGCGCAGATGCGGGCGTCCCGCGGGTTCCAGCACCTGGGGGAACATCACGGTCATCAGTAGCTGCAGGGGGCCGCGCTCGATGGGCGGCACTGTCGTGGTAACGATAGCATCCAGCCAAGCCGTCCCCTGCGGCTGAGAGCGACGGCACGGAGTGCACTCAAGTAGGAAATTGAGGCCGCTGCGAGTTCAGCTTTCTTCCGAGAAAAGCCTGGTTTGGTACAACGAGGGGTTTAGGCAATTACTCGTGACAATTGGCTGGCATGGCAACCAAGAGAAAGATTGATCTAGACACGAACAACTGTGTTTTGCTTTATTAAAAGTAATTCATCACTCTGCTGGGGTGTAATGGTGCTCGGAGTGAAGCGGTGTGGGAATGTGTGAGCTCGGACACGTGTGGAGTCCACGTCGTGAAAGCAACTTTACTCAAACACGCGGCCAGATAGTGAAGGAAAAGCACCTGAGCATATTCCCAGTGATTTCAATTCCACTTGAATTTTTCAAATGCATGCCAATGTTGACTCCACACGGGTTCAGGGTGGCATTTTGGGTTCTAAGGAATGTATGACATACCAACATTGAGAAGAGACGTGCTGAGAGAAAAATATTCTGGATAAAAATCAGGAGCTTTATGGATAATTTATGGCCTCACTTAACTCAACTTTGTCTCAGATGTTCATCCCGATATTCGGAAAAATAAAAACCGGTTTCATTGAGATGTTCCTAATGTGCTTAAAGATGAAAATGTGATGAGAAATATTTGCACAATCTTTTGGTCATTTCCAAAAACTCAATGATCTACAACTGTTTGCAGACGCAGAGAAACCAACCAGGGAACACTAAATCTGTTGAGTGTCTCGTGAATAAAGAACAGGAAGTTTGGGGATGTTGCAGTGTCACCTTGCTCCGGGATGACCCGCTAGGTGGCTGGCGCTAATGGTCGCGTGAAGGGCGGAATGAATTGAGCAAGGAAAGACGAGGGGGGTGAGAGACAGTGCTGGCAGGTACATACATAATTTCCATAAGAGAAGTCAGCGCCAGGGGCCGAGATACAGCACCGCGTTTATAAAAGAGGGATGCTGCTGAAGGTCACTGCCGCCCAGCTGCGGGCAAAACCGGCACTGCCCACCACACTGCCAGCCCTCTGCGTGCAAACACTCTCATTACACAGAAACTCGCTGATTTTTAATGCAAGACAACAGCAAAGTAGTTTAAAGAGAGTTTGCTGAAATATTAAATCTAAAAGCATTTTTCGATGACCCTTGTCATTTCAAACCTGCATGATGTTCCTTCCTCAGCAGAAGATATTTTACCTACTATAGGTCTTTAAACTTTCACTAGACAAAAGTCAGACATTTCTCAAAATACCTTCTTGTCCGTTACAGGTTTTGACCAACACGAGTAATGAAATGACAGACCACAAAAAATATCCATTTAAGAATCTTGGTAACCAAACACATACTGACTTTTATTAGACAGTATGAACAAAAAAAACACCATTTCTCAAAATATCTTGTTTTTGGGTGTTTTTGGGTGAACTGTCCCTTTAAGAGAATCTGACTCTTGTGCCCTTCACGTCATAATTTAATCACTTCGAGGAACCCTCTCTTAACTTCTGTACAACAACGCAATTGTCTCCTTTCGATGAGTTGCACACAAGCCGAACACTTTATATCTGGCTGTAAATAAGCTAATGTTTGTTTGTCCATTACGGTTTCTTGCGGGTCAATTGGGCACAAGTGGAGCGGCTCGGAACACAGTGGCGTCTTTGTTATCTTGCTTCCGCACGCACACAGCTCATCTGCAAGCGAGTACACAGACAGAATGTCATTACAAGAGCTGTTGCACATCTCTTCCAGCGACCACAGGCCGAACCTGCGGCCATAATCTCCAAACCATCTGCGCAAGCAATGCTTCCCCGTGTTCTCTTTATGACGCTCCGCCTGGAGCAAAATAACACTCCTTGAAGTGTCGTCTTATCTCTGCGAAAATGCTGCGTCTACGGAATAATTTCACTTCAAACTCCGCGTTCCACGAGTGCAAAGTTGGAAACCACCCTTTTACAGATGGCGGCTGACAGATACAGATAGTGCAGCTTATACGAGACCATTAACGCCGATGTGATTCAAACCGGAGGCCTAAGGGCCGTTCAAAGAGTCTTTGTGTGTCAGACGAGAGGAGAGACGGCACACCACACTCTGCTGATGTCAGCACGGAAGCCAAACATGGCAGGTGCTTCCTCGATGCTAATGAAACATGGAGGTTTTCTTCATTGTTATGCATGCGCGAGATTCTATCCCGTCTGTAATTACTGGCCGGCTCTAGGTAGTGGCATGATAAAGCTCCGCATCCTAATTGAAATCAAACCGGTCCTTTGGGGATGCTGATGAGAGATCATCGAGGGCCCGCGGTCATCACCGGCAAACACAGTAGACGAGAATCCAAAACCAAAGGCGGTAATATTATAAAGCCATCCATTAAATTTGTGTGTTTATCTATAACAACCAAGCCCTTATGACACTGTTGTTGCTCGCTATATCAAAATGAGAAATGATAAAGTGAATATCATGTCACGGGTCATAACCGAACTCGTACGATAAAAGTTCTTTTAAAAGCGCCGGGTGCCGTGAGGTCACGTCTGATGCGTCGCCCGTCTCGCCCCGCGCTCTTTTTAATTCACACGTGGATCTGTGTTTCTGTGACACGGGCAAATATAAATAGCATTTAGTCATCCGGCCAAGAAGATAATCCACTTTCAGTGGCCATGAGGAGACTGCAAAAGAGCCATAGGGGAGACGTGACTCCAACAAACGGACGACAGCCTGACAGCTTTCTCAAGAAAAAGCAGAAGAGACTTTATGATGTAAGAGCATTAGAGACTGAACCCCGAACCCGACTGGCGCCGATATGTGAGAATGGAGTAAAACACTCACGGCTTTTACAGTAAATCAACGCA
This sequence comes from Triplophysa yarkandensis, assembly GCA_033220385.1. NCBI lineage: Eukaryota > Metazoa > Chordata > Actinopteri > Cypriniformes > Nemacheilidae > Triplophysa > Triplophysa yarkandensis. The sequence goes on from CM065659.1 coordinate 2,595,447, forward strand.
AAACATGATCACATGATCTACAGAACACTACAATCAAGAGACATAAATGAGATGTCTGTTTATCTCAAGATCTCAATTATTTCTCATGGGTATGAATGCAATTAAAAGGAGATGGAATGGAAACCTATATAGGTGTCACCTTTGTCTCTTCTGTTTCTCAAGAGGAAAACAGACCCACAAATGTCTGCATTCGAATCTCACAAACGTCTCGAGAAATTTCAGAAGATATCTATACCATAATGTCTCGAACTTAGCTTGGATTTGTAAAGTCTTCAATCAAAAGTCAATATTTATGAAGGTCTCTATATGAACTCAAAAAATTCTCAATTACAGTCATGTTTCGGTTTTAAATCTCACATTTCTGCAGCATGGTCTTAAGGTAGCGTATATTGAGATCATTAATGAGAGGACATGAAACCTTGAGCCCGAACGAGGTTCTGTGTTACATGAAAGTGTCTCAGAAAGTGAAGAATGACCTTTCAGTGTTTCTCACCTGACACATTTTCTAACTAACTCTCCTCATCGAAACGACAAAAGCCCAGCGAGTGGCTTCCCGGCCCGAAAACACGTCAGATAGGTATCGACGTTCAGAGGAGAGACTTTAGATTCATTACAGCACCCAGCCGGACACAAGACCCCATCTCCTGATGTCTAGTGGAAAAGCTGCCTCATGTCCAGGAGTTTTTAAACATCTCACTTTAGTTTTTGTTCCTACAAGGTGTCGGATTTGAATATACAAACAATATCTCCCGTTTAATAACGAGAACCCAAGTCGATGGGATGATAACGTCTCACCGGGGGCTCGTTGACGGTCTCCAGATCATTTAGAATGGGCAATTTACAGTTATTAGCAGAGACCTTCAAGCAAGGCCTTTTGGACTCTTGAGCCAATCGGAATCTTCCTCAAATGTCATCTAACCATCAGCCACAATTACAGAATCTCCCATGTGACTCAGACATCGACCTCCGCCGCACACGAAACAAAAAGAAGCTGAATCTATAACGACGCCGGGGAATTAAAACCCACACCAGCAAACGCTGGCACATTCATGTCAGATGTAAATGCTACTTCCTTTATTTACATATACGGGGGTTTATATTTAAACGCGTCGAAAAGTTTCCATGCGCATATTGACGACGGCGTGTTATCTATGCTAATTCACAGCCGCTTGTTTTGAGTAAATGAAGCGCACGGTGGGAGAGATAATGCCAGCGATTTCATTTAACGTTTAAGAGGATCATTTAGCGCACGGAAGCGTTCGCTGACTCGTCTGAAATAAGCTGTCGAGGAAGTGATCACGCAGAGCCGGTGGTAACGCGGTAAAGCTTTAGCGTCTAACAAAATCACATTCCGACCGTTCATGCAAAGCTTGTTCACAGCTTGTGAATTAATAGTTGCTCGTTTAGTTGCATGCTAAATCATTTTATACAACTGAAGAAGAAATTTCAAAATAGCCGGAAAAAAGTTGGAAGTGCTAGAGATTGAAATTTACGCAGCTCATTACTTTTTACAAAACACAAATAATATATATATATATGGCTTCACGTTTGTCAGGCTCTCTATCTTTAAAAAACTCCTAAAAACTCATCTTTTCCGGCTACATCTAACTCACTAACTCACTTCTTTTCTAACCTACTCACTCTATCAAAAAAATAAATAAATAATTATATATATACTTTTTGTAACTTCTCTCTCGGTGTAACTCGGTAACATAGTTGTGTCACTTGTTCACCTATTGTTGTATCGGCTATTTACCGCTTCATTGTCTCCTCGACTATTGTAAGTCGCCTTATGATAAAAGTGTCTGCTAAATGACTAAATGTAAATGTAAATATATATAATAAAAGTGAACAGATGCATTAAACAAAACAAAATCAAGAATCCATGATTGGTAGATATTATGCTCAAATTCTATTAGTCACTGCGTACGTAAAAATGTGTTTTGATGTCTTATTCCAACAGGATTTCCATCAGTGCATAAATAAAAATGGCACTGTAAAAACTATTTGATATGCCTTAAGGGCAAACCGTGCCAACTTTCTTTTGTTTCTGTCTATCTCTCAAAAGTTACCAGACAGGTTTCATGGACCATTAAACATCCCGGGCTGTGTTCTGAATTACTGTCGCACAGTTGCAGCCCTCAACACCTCACCGTCATCGACCTCTGGCAGGCCCGGACCGCCGACAGGCTCTCCATCTAAACTCACAAGCGCCATTTGTGAGATTTTAAGAGATTTTAAGAGACAAAAGCTTTGTTGTAACAGCCAGAGAAACTACAGACTGGTTCAAGGTCAGCAGATGAGAACAGATGTTCCCACACAATAGAGATTCCACGGCCATCCCCAACAGCAGAATTTATAGCTACATGTCCTTCAAACCCGCACCACTTTCTTTTATTCTGTAAAACACAAACGATGGGATTTAAAATGACAAAAGCAGTTATTTGTGAATGTACAAGCGTATTTAGGTATTTGCAATGATGTAAAACTTTGTCACTTTTATGATTCATTTGGACCATGTATGTGATCTCAATTAAAATTAAATTCAACGTTCCGAATATGTAAACATGCCTTATGTACTACGACAAATAGTTTTTGGTTTATTTTTAATCTTTAAAGGTGATGGTTTTAGAAAGAGGGTTTAACAGTGTTAAGGAGAAAAGACTTTGACTGAAGGAGCTTCTACGATTGATTGAACTGTAAGAGGGATATGACATGGATTTGTGTTGTGGGATTCACCTCTTCCTGACGGATTCTGACAAGAAGCTTCAATCAATAGAATGTGAACGACAAGACGATAAAAACAAGTGATACTATCATTTATCTAGAGGGAAGGAAGTCAAAGAGCAAGCGTCTTATTACAGCCATGCTGAGATCTTTCTGATAGAAGAAGTAAGATCATTAGATTAAACACACTACAGAGCCTATACTACACTATACTTCTATATATTAATCTATAGTATGCTACTGCAGAAGAATAAAGATTAAAATCACAAAATATGTATGTGTTCGGTAAGGCAATTTCACAATAAAGGTGTTATGGATTTATAATAATATAAGTAATGCACAAAAATTGATCTGATTCTGATTTTGGTCAAACACAATACGGGATATTTGAAAGAATGTTAGCAACTGAGATTTAAGAGGCTACAATGGATGCAATGGAAGAAAATTCTAAACATTCTTTCTAACATCTTCCGTAAGATGTCGAGATGCAAAAAGGCTGCGATATGAAGCAAGAGAATGTACACATATAAAATTCACTTATTGCATCATTTAGGTTAATATCTCATTTTGTTCTGAAGGGATGTACTGTAGAACATTTATATATGATCATCTATCTCTTCTATATCTGTTGTATAAATCCTGCAGGGTTGGAAGATAACACCGGCATGCAATCTTACACAATCACACCCGGAATATTCTCTCCAACCTCCCACACTCACATCACATGCTATAAACTATGAAGAGTCTTGCCAGCATAAAGAAGCTCTCATAAAAACACCCCATCTCATTTATCTAAAAATCCATACACTTTAAGCTCATCTAATGTCACGGCTTTATTCTTTAAATACAGCAGGAGCGAGTAATTATCATCCAACTGAAATAAATCACTAAACAGGTGCTTAAAGAGAAATTCCTGGCATTCACGCACACAGGGACGCTGCCAGGCTGAAGAGCGCCAGGCAAAAATATCCCTGTGAGTTTGCCGGCGTCCATCCATGTGGACCGTGACCTCTTTTTGTCTTTGAAAGGGGACAGCTGAAACATCCGGGGCAGATGAGCTGGGATCTCAGCAGCTGTCTGGTTAAAGCCCCCAGATTCCCCGGGCTGCCCATCACCGGCCGACTTGAAGCAAACAAAGCTCGGCCTGAATGCACTGGTCAATCACCGGACCGTATTTGTCTGGTGCGCCCCGATGGAGGCGTGCAGTTTCTGTCCTAACCTATTATTTGTTTCCGTTTTATCTGTACGCTTGATTGCGTGGGCCATTTGCTCGGCCGGTTTGAGCGTGTAAACACGGCGGCTTTGCTCGACACTCTCCTGACAGCTGGATGGACGGAGAGAGGACGAATTCAACACCTACCGCCGTCCTCTGATCCATCCTCCGGGTCGCACCTACAGCAGCGAGCCAGCTCTGTTGTACTGAGTAATTAGGCTGTCAATCAAGCTTTCATAGACGACCTCTGAGGAGCGGAAGAGACGCACAGAATGTGTTTAAGTGTCGTGTGACCCGGCCATTGTGACAATGTCGCCGGGGCACATCTATATATGATCTGATTTTGACAGTTAATATACATGTTATCGTGGTATTATTTGTATTATAAAGGGATAGTTGAAATGAGACAAAAAAAAATCAAATTCTGTAATGAAATAACAAGAAAACTTTCTAGATTCTACAAACATGAATACATATTTTTGTTAATTGATCAGAGATATTTGGAAAAATGCTTGTAAGCAAAAAGTACTTGGACTACCATAGTAGGAAAAATTGGTACCAAAGATTTTTTTGCTGTCCTGCATTTTTCAAAACATCTAGTTTTGTGTTCAACAGAACCCCATTTTTTGGAACTAGTAACTTAGAATTAGTAAATAATAGCCGAATTTTGAGCTACTCTTTTTCCACATTTGTGGAACAAACTAATGTTTGTTCCACAAATGTAACCATGAATTATTCGTCCCCAAAAATATGTTTTTTTTTCACTTGTCATTTAAACCCTCTATGTAAGTCTTTATTCCTGAATACAAAATTAAATATTTTTAATAAATGTCTCCATGCAAATTTGTGACCATTCAATGGGTTTCAATATGGTTTAAAGTTTATTACTCTATCAACATTCTTCAAAATATCTTATACGGGTTTAAAATGACAAAGTTAAAAAGGGTTCAGAATCCCCCTGGAAGAAGTTACTATTCAATAACTATAGGTTGCCTATATCACATGTGGAATCCATTCCAATTTCGTTGTGTTTTTAAACATTGCTATATAAAAATGCCTTTATTGACAGCAAAGGTTTGATACAGTGACCTTTAGAAACGTGATGCCTTAAAGCTTCCCATCTATTGTTTGGCTGCAAACCTTCAGTAGTAGTGTCTTTCCAGGTCCTTAAACATCAGCCGGCTGTCAATCAAACCCAACAAACACAGGGGGGAGATGGGATACCGAGACAGCACTGCATAGGGGGTCGAAAGCGTCCGCGGCCCATCGGCCGGCATCCTTCTATCCACATCTAAGACTGAGAGAAAATGCTACGGGCTCGTCTGAAGTCAAGTGCTAATGAGTCTCCGTCCCGGGGGACGAGAGGGCCAGAGATTCAAAGCCGAAACTCAAGGCATCTTCACTTTTCATGTCCTTCTCAAAGAGTCAGCCGATGACCGGCTCATTCTCTCTCTCTCCGCCCGTCTGCTGAGCCGTTACGCGACTCGATGGCATACAGCCCCGTTTCCACATCTAATGAGACCTAAATTATCTCCTCACTAAGCGTAACTGAAAGATCTAGCTCGTTTTATCCCGAGGGGGCGTGAATTTGACTGTCAGAACCACCTTGGTGCAGGAATGAATCACGGTACGGCCTATCGACGATTCGAGAGATTCTCATATCTTCCGCGACAATTATGAGGAAATTAAGGTGCAGTTCCGTGGCATGATAAAACGATTGGCATCACGCACAAGAAAGAATCAGGTTCAAGCAGGACGCGCACACAGCGCTACGTCATACTGCGACAGCGCGGCCTATTAGCATGCATGCGCTAATTAACAGTTCTTTAGCGTTTACCGCATTCGGCGGCTGCCTCGTTAGCGTCTAGTTCCAGTGGCGTGAAAATGCTCGCAGCTCTTTTGAAATGCTCGAGGTTGCACATTAATGATCAAAGGAAACAACCCCCGATGACAGCGAGGCATGCTGGGTCGCCTCAAATTACGTCGGGTATTATCGTGCGTTTGGAAAAATAGCTGAAACATTTACGCGAGCAGCGTATGAAAGCCGCATGAAACATCCGCTTCTGCACGCCGCTCCTTCAGCAGTTCTGCCTGTGGTGAGAGGACAAAAGATCATTCTCGCGTGAATATTTTCAGGTTTTCAAGACTGCATCGAGAGGTTTGGCAATATGTTACTGTACATTAAGGATGACACGCAAACACGCATGGAAAAGTCACGCTCGTTAGGAATTTGTGGATGTGTTGTTATTTGTTTTCTAGCCAATAAGTGATGGCGCAGTTGTACAAATACACACATTCATTTCGTTGCGAACATGATAAACAAGAGAATCTATTTATGTTAGCAGTGTACAAAACACTCATCATTAATAATAGAAGCTCAAAAGGAAAATTAACATCTCGCATTCCACACATTCTTAAAGTCCAGTAAAGATAAACTCTACAGGTTCTGCAGAAAACACAATTTGTTGCATCGATGAATCCGTTGTACAAGAAGGAACCCCAAACTGAAATTTGGAATTTATCCATTTCATATATACAGCACTTACTTTCTTCACAAATAAATGGTTTTTATATAAAAATGATATTTCATGCCGTGTTATTTAGTTATTAGAGTAAGCCAAATGAAGCTTTTGAAGCAAAACTAAATCTGGATCTTACTCTGCAAACCAAAACCAAACCAAAGCACACATATGGAAATATGGAAGCAATATCATTATTCATCTGTTAACTAGTCGACAACCGTCACAATCAAAGCAGTAAACCGATAGCAAATATATCAGACCAAGAAAAATATATAATACGATCTAGAATATTCATCACAAAAAATCAGTACAGCTTGTGTTTATATTCGTATTTTATTCTATGATAATGTCTAACATTTAATTTAATAAAACATAATCAACAGTTACTGATTCTTTCATTCTTTTTTGTGGTGGTATATAAAATTTAGGTTTGCATTAGACTTGCTTAAAAATTATTATGACTTTACTATTCAGATGCTATCTCTCCCCTTCTCTCTCTCTCACTCTGTCTCTCTCTCTCTCTCTCTCTCACTCTCACTCACTCTCACTCTCTCTCTACCTCTCTCACTCTGTCTCTCACTCTGTCTCTGTCTCTCTCTCACTCTCACTCTCTCTCTCTCTCTCTCTCTGGTCTCTCACACACTCTCACTCCTCTCACTCCTCTCACTCCTCTCTCTCTCTCTCTCTCTCTCTCTCTCTCTCTCTCTCTCTCTCTCTCTCTCTCTCTCTCTCTCTCTCTCTCTCTCTCTCTCTCTCTCTCTCTCTCTCTCTCTCTCTCTCTCTCTCTCTCTCTCTCTCTCTCTCTCTCTCTCTCTCTCTCTCTCTGCTCTCTCTCTCTCTCTGCTCTCTCTCTCTGGGAATTGTAAAAAAACTGCATCATTCCATCAGTCCATTGTTGTGTTTAGTTTTTCAGCCCATATGGTATTCTCTTTAGTGTGGTGACGGCCTCTCGCTGTACAGTTGTGAGATCAGAGCCGAAAGCTCCTCTCTTCTGAAACCAAACCCTCTCTCTGCGCCTGCAGTCTTCTGCCCTGATTCCTCCCGCGCTTCCTGCGAGCGGCACATGGCAGGGAATTGGAAATGCGACGGAATGCTAAGCGTGTCAGTCAATCCGTGACACTTTTCCTGGCTGGGGTCTTTTCAGGAGTGGAGTGGGGCTTTGTCAAGACCCCTGTGATTGAATAGTTGTGCCGCAGTCTCGAGCTTTAACCGAGCCCATGCAAACAGATGCCCTCGCTTGCAGGAAAAACACAACGGGTGGCAACAAAAGCCAGCAATTCCCTCCAAACCTCAGGATGGATTTGAAGGATAATTCTAGCAGAAATGTGTGTGAGGTTTATGGTTTGTGTGTGTGTGGCAGAGTCCCATGCAAACATCACATTACTTGCCTCTCTCTCTCTCTCTCTCTCTCTCTCTCTCTCTCTCTCTCGCTATGTTCATCTCTAAATATATCTCATTCCAGCTGTCGGCTTGCGGCTTTCTGTTCCCAACTATGGACGTAAACACACGCTCGCCCCACACACACACGCATGCTTCTTTCTGACCACTTGAGAGCGAGTCACGGTCAATACGATTGCGTTTGCCTTTCTATCTAAAGGAAACACATTCGAGCAGTAGGGGGTTGAAATAAACAGAAAACATACGAGTCCAATGTGACCTATGGAACACAAGGACGTGGTGCACTATCAAGGGCAGACTGCAGGGAGAATGCAGTAGGAGTAAATCAGGCCTCGCTCTTGGAATGAAAGCATGTTTTTTCTCTTCGGAGCTACACCGAGGATTAAAGAATTTCTCAAGCCCAAATGAAACAATGGCTTGGCTGAACGCAGTCATGTTTATTGGAATGTCATTGAACGTTGGAACTGGATTCACAGCGGGCCGGATTCCATCTATAAGACACAGATGAATACAATTACAACACGCACGAGTGTGACCTAAACACAGTCCAGCGCTGGAGACATCAATCCACAAAACGAGTCTGTAATGAAGCATCTTGGATCTAACTTCCCAAATGCATGGATCAAGAATATTGTTTATGTTGCCAGAAACAGAGAAAGACAGAAATGTTATGTTTGACAATATTAATATTTTTTTTATGCATGAATAATGCAGTACACAACGATAACAAACATCAAAACAATCCCACAATGCACTGCACTTCTCTTTATTTACTACGATGCCACTGAGACAAATGAAAACATCATAAATGAGCTTCAGTACTTCATGGCTTCACGTAAAGAATGACTCTTGTCAGACATGTATGACTTTCCTTCTTCAGCAGAAAACCAAAGAGGACAATTTGAAGATGTATGGCAAATGTACAGCAATGGCACACAATCATTCCTATGGGTTTTGTGTCCATAAAAGGGTGCTGGGGCCGTTTTTCAAAATATCTCCTTTGGTGTTCTGCAAAAAAAAAGAAAGTCATACGGGTTTGAAAAAAAATGTCCCATTTTTTGGGAGAACTATTCCTTAAAACATATCTACAAACAGGGTGTTCTACAGACTCACTGACTGCCATCTCAAATGCAGAACAACACAAACACACGTGCAGCATCTTACGGCATCAAAACCTCTACATGACTCTCACAGTGGTTTTGCGTACAAGTCAATGGGATGCAGGGTTGTTAGGTTATCAACATTCTTCGAAATATCTTCTGCAGAAAAAAAATCAATGGATGTCAATAGGGTTCAGTGTTGCTTGGATAGCAACAATCTACCAAATCTCTTCGGTAAGAATAAATAAAAAAAACACCCCTTAAACATCACAAACACACAAGTTGGCACCAACAGTCTCGCGGTGAGTGTGCTGATATGTGGTGCTGTACACTCGCGGCCAAACCAGTGTTTGATTTCCGTCCCGAGAGGTGTTGCCCTGTCTTACCCCCCTGTCTCTGGCTGAAAAAGTTAAAGTGATTTCCTGTCTCCCTTCAATTAAAAAAGACATAATGCCATAAAAAATATCACTTACACAAAACCCTTTTGCTGTAGTATTCCACGCCGTATGTTACTAATGTCAGTACAGTCTGTTTTCTGGGACTGCAATGTACACGCACTTATGTAAATGTGACATTACTCAGGTGCGACCCTTCCTAAGTAGCTGATAATTATGATTTAATTTGTTCGGATCTCGCCCGGTTTTGCTTCTAGCCTCGATTAATTGAATCAGTTCCAATGAGTAATTATCGTTCAAAGAGCAACCTCGCTCTTATCCTGCACGAGAGGTACGGTTCACCTCAAGTTCTTCATACAAGAACTGGGAATCATTGCGTATTCACTAAATGTGGGATATGTCACAACCATGATGCCTTAAATGACAACATTTACCAAACCATAATCACATGATCATGATCATGATCAAACCATGACATACGATACTGTTTAAAAAGAACTGGAAAGTTCAACAAAAACCTAAAGATGCATCATAAATATAATCCTGGATGTGACTCTTATTTCTGTGAAACACAAAAGAAGATAGTTGGAGAAATGTTCCAGCGGTTGTGGGTCAACAGGGATCAACATTGGTTACAAACAATCTTCCAAATATCTTCATTTGTGTTCTGAATGGAAAGAAACTTGAGAATGAATAAATCTGGGTCAAAATCTAGTTGCACTAATCCTAATCTTTATTCTATACAGGCAGTCAGTGCATGAATGTGAAAGGGCTTTACTCATGAGTCAACAGGCCTAAGCTCTGGCTGAACTGCATGCTGGGAAGGAGATTGAAAGGTGTTTTACGATTGGCTACGTAAGGGCTTTGAATATCAGCATCGTCTTGAGGACGGCAGCCCAGACAGCAGATAAACGCCGCCGCCCGACGGGCCCGGATCATACGGTGCTTTGCACTCCGTCATGACTACGTGGATCGTGTGGAAAACGGGCACAGTCACGACACATCTGCTCGTGGATGATAAGCCGCAGGAGCCGGGAATGCCGAGGGACGGAGGAGCTCCAAAAGAAATGGAGAGCCCTGGAGGGCACGAGCTTAGCGATGACCCAGAGAGAGGACACGAGGCTCGGCTTTAGCCGGCGCTCCACGAGAAGCGCGAGGCCGCTTTATTTCGTTACAAGAGATTAATGGAAGTAAGCTTCTCTGACGGATAAAGCCGGGATTCATTGTGAGGGCCGAATTACTTTGCTTGGGATTCTCTCGATTTGTTATTCCCAGAGGACACCTCCAAACACTATATCACATGACTGAGCGCTGCACCTCCAGGAGGTGCGAGACCAATCCCGGCAAATGCTTGATCCAAATGCGTGACAAAACGACTTTACCATATTGTGCATCTTCAATACCAGATGACAGTAGAGTAAAAAACGTATCCAGCATCATGCGAAGAAAATGTTTCATGCTGTGGTGTTGCTGTGGTTGTTAATTTATTTTTAATGGCCAAAGAAAGAAGAACTCCACTATCAAGTAGGGCTGCTCGACTATGACAGGAGTTATAATAGATTTTTCTTTAGAGAGACCAGGATTATTTAACAGGATTTCAGTTATTTGAGAAAAGTGTTAGTAATGGAAGAAATTTTCAATATCATTTAAATGTGAAAAGATTTCAAAAATAACATATGTATTCAAAGTCAGAGTCAGTGAACAAATCATTTCGTTTTCATAATTGTTAGAAGCTTGAATTGAAATTTAAAATTCAAAGTATCTCCACAGCTCTAACTTCCAGTTGTAGGTTGGAAAATACAAGTTGTGGCCTGGAAGAGTTGGCAGAAGGTTGTGGGTTCGAACCCCAGTTAGTTGACAATGATCAAGTGTTCTTGAGCAAGATATCTCACCATTGTTAACTCTACAGTGATAATTGACTACTGCATAATACTGTACGTTGCTTTGGATAAAAGAGTCTGCAAAAGAAATAAATGTATTAAAATCATTCAATTTAAGATACAATTTTCCACTTTTGACCTCAGTCAATCGAACGTCGTGAAAACATATTTGACGTCTCAGTAAAATTTTTGAAAATACCTTTGTGAAACACTTTAGTTATTGTTTGGCATTCCACTTAATGTAGCTCTGGACTAATATTACATCACGCGTCTTGGTCGTGCCACCCTGTCACACTAAAGTCAAGTTCAAAGGTCAAATGTCTGACTTCAAGTGCTGTTCCCTGCACTATTTCCAAATACCGGATGTGAAGACACGTGTTGTCTTCAACACAAACAAGATTATAACAAGGATTAGACTGAGCCTGCAGTAGTTAATATCAAGACAATCCATGGCATCTGCATTCTTAACCGTGCGTCCTGCAGGTTTCCTGGAGGCAATGGTCCTCTCTCTCCTCCCACACATCTGACCAAACATTTGTTCTGCAGAACACGTCTGAAACACACATACTTTAGCTCTCTGAACCTCCCAGTATTTACATATATGGGGTCTGTTGCTTACCAGCCTGGCCTCCTTATGAAATGATTTTGCAATGAGCAAAAGTAAAATGTTTTCTGTTTGTAGATGTTTAACTCTTCCCTTGTCATTTCTTCAACAGAACACAAACAAGATATTTGGAAGAACGTTGGTGACTGGTACACATTCATATGCATTCATTTTGTCTGTATAATATAGAAAAGAATTTGTTTTTGAAACAGCTTTTGTGTTTTGAGAATAAAAGAAAGTCACTTCTTTCAAAACTGAACACTAATGTTTAATGTCATTGCTAAATAAATATATAAAAAAACAAAAACAAACCAAAACAATCATAATTCCTAGGGGTTCGTTCAAGCATTTAATAGGAGCTATAACATTGGCTATAATAAATGAACCTTAAGTGTGATCTACTGTTAAACGCGGATATGAGACCACCAGGGTTTAATAGAGTGTTGTTCTTCTGTTGTGTTACACATAATGAAATCCATCATAAACATACTGTAACTGTTGAACAGTGAGTGCCGTGATGCGACAAGTTAAAACTCCGGAACACAGTGAACTTGTGATCTGAACATGTCTTCTTTCAGGCTTGTGTGGTCCGTCGACAATAAAAACACAGGCATGACTTCGGCCGACAGTTTTGAGTTTAACGGTCGTCTCAAGGAGTGAGATTCCTTATTCTAATGCTCACACGCTGCCATCTGTACATGAGACATCAAACAGCCGAAAGCCTCCTCTCTCCCAACCAGCCCCCCGTTTCTAATCCCACAATGCACTCTTCTTTCAGAGCCGAGCAGAAGAATGTTAAGAGCTGTCATTAGCAGCAGATCTGTTGGATTTACTCTGAAGGCGGAGTGGTTGGGAATGCCTGGAAAAAGAAATCCGACTCGTTTTAATCTCTACAAGTTATAGGCGACTTTGAGAGAATGCTTTGCCAACAGAACAAACGTTGAGTGAGACCAGCATTCGTTTAATCACGGTTTTGCTTTAGCAGCGTGAGAAACTGAATCAAAGTGCTCTTAATAGTCAAAACCGAATTATATTACATTAAAAAAAAGAAATGCATCACATCCAACGAAGCAAACACAGTTCGGACTCGTGCAACTGAAACACAACCCACAACAAAAACATCCTGCATCACCTCCGCTGCCGCACCGGTCCCTGCGGTTTGACATTGCGACGTGATCACAAGACGCAGGCCGCATGTAGACTAACGCCGGCTGTTAGCGGGACAGACGGAGGCATACGTGATGGGTTCGCTAGACACGCTGTGACAAGTCATTTGTCGTTGTTAATAATTCATATCATGGGATGTTAGCGCCATAGTTACACGTGTGTGTATTAGAAAAGACGGCTGTATTGACTGCATGAAATTTTAATGCGATCTGTACGACTGGGCTAAAGAACAAAGAGATCAGATGATGAAAATCTGGACTTATGGAGGAGCCGTTTAAAATCATCAACGCGTTCTGATTTCATTATTGAACCTTTCTGCCTATATTGCAGAATAATTGAATGCATCATTGAAATCACGGCACGCATCGCTAAGGACGCGCTGACACTGCATTCGGAAAGATGATGGATGTTTGAGGCGATGTGTTGCTCGTGCATTTGCAAACCGTTGCGACCCCTGTGAACTCCGGGGTGAAATTGCGACATGCAGCCGCATCGTAAATTCTCATTACGCCAGCACAGAAAATGAGAGCAAGCGCAGGGAAAGCGGGGTGCTTGTTATCACTTGGAACTGATTTTTTCGAAACGGCCGTGTCTCCCTGCGCGTACGTGGAAAATAAGAGCAATGACCCTCTCAGAGTCAAGAGATCTACAGCCGCCGCAGCTTATTATTCAGACTGCCACGGGCTGCTCCGGATAATTTCAGCTGACACGAGAGAAGTGAACCGACACCAGGAGGTCCTGTAACCTTCACACACACACAAATACACATAAGTAAGCAATACATCTATAAAGGCCATAGGAAAATTACAACAAGAAAGAAAAATCACAGATGAGATCTCTAACATCTCAATTACATCTAGACATCTATGAAGGTAAATAGAGAACGAACTGGGACTTGCTCCGATAGTCCTCCTGAGATACAGAAAACTCACGAATTTGTGTCTCAGATATTTCTAAGGACAAGGAGACAAAAATCTATAAATGTATCTTTTAGAGTTTTAAAAGAGAACTCAACAATGTCTCAAACTGAGCTCAGATTTTGACATTAAGTAGAGTAAAAGGTGATTAGATAAACAAAATACAGAGCCTCAAAGCGGCTGAACAACATTCATTAGTAAAACAGTGGGTCCATATTGCAAGATGATGAGTTAAATGCAGTTCATCATGGAGTTCGGTGATATCATCTCTGTTAAGTTTAAATAGTGTCCGTGCATTCATTTTCAATCAAGTCAACGATATTGCTGTGAATGAAGTGACCTCAACTAAGCAAGCCAGAGGCGAAAGAGTCAAGGAATCAAAAGTCCATCGGTGACAGAATGGAGAGCAAACCTTGGGAGAAACCTGGCTCAGTTGGAGGCCAGATCTCCTCTGACCAGACGAAACCAGCGGTTCAATTCCAGGCTGAGCGTGGAGAAGAATCATCTGTAACCCGTGATCACAATGGTCATTTGTGGCAAGTTCTTTGTAGGGGATCTGTATCCTGGGCTCTAGTTATCCTGGTCTCCGCTTTCTTTGAAGGGTGTGGGGGGCTTTTCTAGTTACCGATCCACCATCCGGTTGACTGCAATGAACCTCTGATCTGGGTATAGCCAGGATCTAGTGCCTTGGGGAGAGTACTAGGCGCAGTTGGGGAACCAGCTCTCCTCCGACCAGACGAAACCAGCAGGTCAATTCGGCTACAGCCTGGAATTGTGTCTGAGATATTTCTCATCATATTTCTCATAATTGTGTCTGAGATATTTCTCATCATATTTCTCATAATTGTGTCTGAGATATTTCTCATCATATTTCTCATAATTGTGTCTGAGATATTTCTCATCATATTTCTCATAATTGTGTCTGAGATATTTCTCATCATATTTCTCATAATTGTGTCTGTGATATTTCTCATCATATTTCTCATAATTGTGTCTGAGATATTTCTCATGAGACAGAATCAGAGACCTCACAAACGTCTCTATTAGAGTTTCAAAGATTTCAACAATGTTTAAAACTGAGCTCAGACTTGTCAAGTGTGCAATCAAATTCTTCAAAGTTTATATTATTGAAGATAACTCAAACATTTCTTAACTCAAAAACGAATTATTTTGCCTACATTCAAAGTTTAGATATGTTCCAGATACGAGTGAGCTGAATTATCAAGGAATGAATCTTCTAATCCATTTAGGATGCCTAAGTAGACGGCTCAGTAAGGTTTGGGACAACGATTGTATCCGACTCCCTGGCCCAACAACAAACACGAGCGATCTTTCATTAAACAAGACTAAATCTATCCTTATGTGCTCTTATTTCTCAAGGTCTGTCCTCAATACAAGTCTGACTGCTGCAAAATCCTCCTCTGATTTACTGTGTGAGTTTAATTCTCCTCCACATAATCACGTCTCCAACCATCTTCACTCTCAAATTGAATCCTAATAGGCATACAATGAGCGTGACATCGGAACTTGCAGGAGAGATCCCACGTAATCCAACATCTGAATTAAACTCAAATTGGAAGGCCGCTGGTGATTCGGGGAGTGCATTAATAATAATAAAAAAGTGGCGTGTTTCTGTGAGTCGCTGGCAGGGTTTGACTCTCTCGTCCACTGTCACACGAGCTTTGTTTAATCTGTTTGATATGGAGATCACGCTAGAGAAAACTCACCAAACACTTGTAAACCAACAACTCAAGTATTTTCTTCATCTTAACATTTTTGAACAGTCAGTGAACAGACATACTAATACGTTTTCTGTTTACATAAGTTAAAGGGATGTTTCATCCCCCCCAAAAATGAAAATTCTGTCATCATCAACTTAATTTCTTTTGCAGAACACAATAGAAGATATTTTGAAGAATGTTGGTTGCCGGCAACCTTTCAATTGCATTGGTTTATTGGTTTTGTTCAATTACATAGAAGTGAATGGGTGCCACTGCTGTTCAGTCACCAACATTCTTCAAAATAAACCCTTCATACAGGTTACAACGGTCTGAGTGAAGAATTTCTATTGTATTAACTTTCTTGTACAATAAAAGAAAAGAACACCAATAACTACTTACATGAACTTACATTAATAAATATTGAAAAAGAAAATGTCAATGTGTGAAAACTCAGCTAAACAGATAAAATTTTTTACAATTTATAATAAATAACATTTATAATTTATATATTATATATGTAACTTAATAAATAAGAATACTTTTCCATTTTTTTAAGATGTTTTATTTTATGAATCTCCAGATCCTTGTCTTGAAAAACAAGATAAAACTCCAGACTTCTCTGTCTCATGTTCTTCAACTTGAACAGAATTTGAGTATTATGTTGAGAACCCCTGAACTCCTTTCTTAAGGATTTCAAATCTAACTAGGTAGTATTGTGAGGATTATATGTGCGTCTGTATGATGTTTGTGTTATCTACTGAACCATTTTACAAGTGTTAATCTTTTGTCTTTTTGGAGTGATGGAGCGACTTCCAGCTGAACAAAAAGAATGAGTATTGAGTTTGTCTATCAGTGCTCCGAGTGGGTTTTCGTCGCGCTCCTCGACTCCTGCTGAGATGAGCGTTTATCTACGGCGAGACCAATCAAATGCCCCCAACAGCGTCAAATCCTGTCCTGATCCTCAAATGAGACTTGTTAAAGGCAGTAGAATGAAAACACAACAAAAGAAACGACACCCAGCGACCTCTCCACTCTCTATGCTGTTCTTTTCTGCCTCTCGCTGCCTTTCTCTCTTCCTGTGTTTCCGACCTTGACCTGATTTTCCTACAATCTTATTCTCTTTCGGTTTCTTTTCTTTATCCCTTTCAGCCAACTCGGCTGTCAAATGACCAACTCAAGTCTGGAACTTCTGTCGTGCATTACAAAAGGCGAAATGCCATACTGTCATGCGAAGAAATGTCAAAAAATAATGAAACACGTGGAACTGAAATGAAAGCGAAGATAATATTAAAAACATCATAACAGTTTTATTAAAGCACGTCGGAGGCACATGCCTCGACATCTCTGGACAAACATCACAAAGATGATAGAATTTCGATTTCGGATGCGTTCCTTATGTTTAGTTAAATCACTCTCTCACTGGTTTCCTTGTCAAACCTTTTCTTCCCCTGACTCAATGTGTGTCTGAGTATGATATTTTCCATAAAAAAGGTTCCATATTCCCATTTATTCCCGCTGCGCAATTACCTCCTTTTCCTCCGGAGAGCCACAAGAAAGGAGGCCACCGGCTGAAGGAAACTTCCTCAAACCTCCGACGGTCCTCCCGTCTGCCGGCAGCGCCGCTGGGTTAACGGGGCCTGAGAACAGAGGCAGAACTTCCAGTCTTCTGGGTTGGGTCAGTTCTCCAGAGGCTTGGCACGGGTACGATCGCTCGCCTAAAAATAGTCAGGCGTCTCGTTGTGCGCTCGCTTTCTCTCGTTCTGTTTTACTCATTACAGCAACAGACCGACGTACCAGAGACTTTGTGCGGCTATACCTGCAGAAACGCGAGAACAGAATCCTGCAGGAGCCTTTGGTTTTATACACATCTGCCAAATTCTTTAGCGGGCCCGTATCCCACAATGCAGCCCTTGCATTCTAAAGAACCCATTATTATGTTTCTTACAAAAAGACTTAATATTGCAGAAACACAAACTGCGTTGATACAAGACGATGACATGACCTGCACTTACAAGCATGTTGAAAATCACAATTAACACATTTGGTGTAAACTGAAACTGGCTAGTAAATAAAAAAGCAAAAAAATCAGCACATGAAAGCCAAGGAGTTAGTTATGATTTCTACACAAAGTCTGATGATTTTTTGTGGATATTGAAGCTCCACTATGGATTATACACATCACAGACTCTCGCTTCCCCGCAGACCACAGAGTGATACCACAGTACGACACGCTCTTGAAACCCCATCAAAGAGGTCACTTTCAACACTACAAATGTTCCAATTCCAACAAATCACCAGCAATCTTCTAACATTCACTGTAATTATATATACAATTCACGGATCTACAGCGACTGCTTCTTTATTCATTTCTTTTATAAAGTCTGCGATGTTTATTCAGGACAATATTTCAGTCCCATGTTATGTAATCAATCTGCCAAAAACTTAACATGGGTACCATTAGAGTAAGAGTGGATTCGACTGACAACTTTTGCCTTGCCATCCCTACAGAACACACTGTGGAAAAACATTGAATCTGTATTTAAACATGGTAAACACAAACTTCCTTTGGATTAGCTTTTGAGACTAGTTTAATTGTGTTTTTGAAGTAATCGTCTTGTTATGCCATAGAACGTGCTTTCTTAACTATTTTAGAAATGGTGGGAGTGGATTTAACTTTAAAGAAATAAACAGATTCGTAGAAAAAATGTCACGAATAACAAAAATTACTAATCATTTTATTATTAACAGTATAAATTATATGTGTGACAACATCTCTGTGTCATCATACCATCCCATGATGTCAAACACACATACTGAATGTATCGTCTCACAGGAGCCTGAAACTTCCTTTGCCCAACCATCAAGCGACAACCCTTCATCATCTAACCTAACTGATGTCTCTCTCTCTCTCTGGTCTCTCTCTCTGGTCTCTCTCTCTCTCTCTCTCTGGTCTCTCTCTCTCTCTGGTCTCTGGTCTCTCTCTCTCTCTGGTCTCTCTCTCTCTCTGGTCTCTCTCTCTCTCTGGTCTCTCTCTCTCTCTGGTCTCTCTCTCTCTCTGGTCTCTCTCTCTCTCTCTGGTCTCTCTCTCTGGTCTTTCTCTCTCTCTGGTCTCATTCTCTGGTCTCCCCCTCTGGTCTCTCTCTCTCTCTGGTCTCTCTCTCTCTGGTCTCTCTCTCTGGTCTCTCTCTCTCTGGTCTCTCTCTCTGGTCTCTCTCTCTCTGGTCTCTCTCTCTGGTCTCTCTCTCTCTGGTCTCTCTCTCTCTGGTCTCTCTCTCTGGTCTCTCTCTCTCTCTCTCTCTGGTCTCTCTCTCTCTCTGGTCTCTGGTCTCTCTCTCTCTCTGGTCTCTCTCTCTCTCTGGTCTCTCTCTCTCTCTGGTCTCTCTCTCTCTCTGGTCTCTCTCTCTCTCTGGTCTCTCTCTCTCTCTCTGGTCTCTCTCTCTGGTCTTTCTCTCTCTCTGGTCTCATTCTCTGGTCTCCCCCTCTGGTCTCTCTCTCTCTCTGGTCTCTCTCTCTCTGGTCTCTCTTTCTGGTCTCTCTCTCTCTCTCTCTGGTCTCTCTCTCTCTCGCTGGTCTCTCTCTGGTCTCTCTCTCTGGTCTCTCCTCTGGTCTCTCTCTGGTCTCTCTTTCTGGTCTCTCTTTCTGGTCTCTCTCTCTCTCTCTAGTCTCTCTCTCTCTCTGGTCTCTCTCTTGTCTCTCTCTGGTCTCTCTCTCTCTCTGGTCTCTCTCTCTGGTCGGTCTCTCTCTCTGGTCTCTCTCTCTCTCTGGTCTCTTTCTCTGGTCTCTCTCTCTCTGGTCTCTCTCTCTCTGGTCTCTCTTTCTGGTCTCTCTCTCTCTCTCTCTCTGGTCTCTCTCTCTGGTCTCTCTCTCTCTCTGGTCTCTCTCTCTGGTCTTTCTCTCTGGTCTCTCTCTCTCTCTCTCTCTGGTCTCTCTCTATCTGGTCTCTCTCTCTGGACTCTCTCTCTGGACTCTCTCTCTGGTCTCTCTCTCTGTTCTCTCTCTCTGGTCTCTCTCTATCTGGTCTCTCTATCTGGTCTCTCTCTCTGGTCTCTCTCTCACTGGTCTCTCTCTCTCTGGTCTCTCTCTCTCTGGTCTCTCTCTCTCTGGTCTCTCTCTCACTGGTCTCTCTCTCTCTGGTCTCTCTCTCTCTGGTCTCTCTCTCTCTGGTCTCTCTCTCTCTGGTCTCTCTATCTCTGTTCTCTCTCTCTGGTCTCTCTCTCTGGTCTCTCTCTCTCTCTGGTCTCTCTATCTCTCTGGTCTCTCTATCTCTGGTCTCTCTCTCTGGTCTCTCTCTCTGGTCTCTCTCTCTCTCTGGTCTCTCTCTCTCTCTGGTCTCTCTCTCTCTCTGGTCTCTCTCTCTCTCTCTCTCTCGGGCAGCAGGTTTCCCTCTCACCCGTGGTCTGGCTACCGTCACCCCCGAGCCGCAATCCCAGCTCCACCCTTACCCACAAACGGAACGAGTACATATCTTAACTCTGTCTCCTAAAGCGTCCGCAGACCTTTAATTATACAGCCACCTCTTTCCCAGCATTCCCTGCATGAAAGGCCGCACAGCCCGTGTGGTCACAGTCTTTAATGCGGCCCGTTTTTAATGGCTCTGTTTGAAATTCCACCGCGGATTGAATCAGGGAGGGCGACGGGAAGTCTGATGGGATGGTTGGCTGCTATGGTAACAAAACTGACATGTTTACATGTCATATTGATAGCGGATTCTCCTGAGACGTCTGCAAATGAGTCAACTCCTAGTTCCTATTAGCCAGAGACCTTAAAATGAAATAACAATGAAGAATGACACGTTGGATTCCTTATTTAGATTCTTTGTTATCCTGATTGCAATTGAACGGAAAGGAAATGTCCCGTAAGTCTTATGTGCATCTCGGATATTTCTACAATATCTAAACCTGACCTCAGATTTGTCAAGTCTTCAATCCAAAGTCAATATTATTGACAGATCTAAACGTAACTCAAACATTTCCTCCCGATTATTTCACTCTCAAATATTCATTCGTTAACTCCTCCATGCTTTTCTTGGATTTCACTAATTACACAATCGAACATAAAAAAAAACTTTATCTTTATTTTTAAACTTTATTTATTTTTTTGAATGTTAACGTTAAATAGACATTCGTGGAAATTCACGAGACAAACACACACACGAAAGGTCTCACAGAGAATTCTGATGTCTTAAATAAAAATGAGGTTGTATTGAATCTCCTACAATTTCAGCCTTGAGAAATAGCAAAACACATGTGGGACGTCTGAAAACAGAGTCAGAGCGGCTAGAACTGTGTTTAGGGATTCAGTAAGTCCTGAGGTGTTTGAAGCCCACGGCCGGCCGCAAAACTCTCACCTAACAGGCCACTGTCAGGGGACACCAGATTTAGAAAGATCTGACTACATGAAAGAAGAGGTCTCTCTCTCTCTCTCTCTCTCTCTCTCTCTCTCTCTCTCTCTCTCTCTCTCAAGCTGGAGGACACAATGAGAGAGAAGGCAATTGTAAAAATTGCAGTCAATCACTCCTCGCTTATTTTCCAAATGCCATCAAGAAAATGAGATATGCGCAGAAGATATGCATTATGGTGCTGATTGAATGGTTGCTACGGTATTCAAGGTGGTTGCTAGGTGGCTATTATGGTGTTTCATGCCAGTTCCGAGGGTATTCTAGCACTCCGCATCACTCCATGCACCCTCAAGAAAAGCAGAATCATAACAATTGGAAACAAAATAACAGACAGAATGGCGAAGACGGATCCTCGTCTGAAGATGTTATCACACCCAAAAAAGTCCGTATGAAATGTGCATGAAATTAGAAGAAGAAACGTATCTGCAGGCTAAGGCTGACTTTAAACAGCCGGCGTTCAAAGCACAAGCCAAATCTAAATCAAATTGAAATGACACGTCTCGTCCATCGAACAACGTCTGGTGAAATAAGACAGACTGTAAAAATGAAGTTTAAAGAGCAAAACTTAGGGAAAATATTTCAGAACATGACGGCAACTTCTATCAAGTCCACGTAACATGCACGATATCTATAAGAGTGAATGTTATGGCCAGATTTGATCTTTGGAGAGCGTGTGAGCTCCAGCCGAGTGAACGTGAGGTCATCTTTAAAACATGTTCCCGAGCTCTGCTCTATATTTTGGGGAAATCTGGGACACGTATCAGGACGCTCGCAAAGGATCCTTGGAAATGGAGACAAGAATGCGTGAGATTTCTGGGTCTTTTTCCTCCGGAGAAATATCTGGACACAGGAGACTTCCATCGTTTAGGAGAATGAGATTTGTCAAAGACTTATTCCTGCTCCGTGACATCAAAATAAAGAACAGTACAGATTAAAAAAGCTATTCGATTCGACTAAAGTAACTTTGTCATTTCTGAAAAGTTGTTTAATATAAGATGAAAGCATAAATCAATTTACAGTCAGATAAGAACACAGAGATCTCCGCCCTTCAGTTTGACTCGGGCCGCCACGGATGGAGATATCAGTCATTTCAAAGCAATATAACCGCTTTCATCTTCATTTCCTCTGGACTGAAATGTTTTCTGCAGAGATAAGGTGACCTTTCCATTTAAAGACATTGAAACCCAAACACAACGCTGAATAAACAAGTGCTCGCACACGAGTCCTATAAACATACAGCATGTATGACCTGAGCATCTTTGATGGGAAAGCTGGCATATCATCACACATTCACAGAGACATCCGGAGCTCCGGGCCTGTTATGAGGGTTCAGGTATGAAAGCGCAGGTGTGGAGAATCTTATGGGAAATCACAGTTTTAGTCTGACATTTACTGGCTGTTCACGAAATCGGTCCAAAGTGTTTTAAATGTCAGCGTGGTTCGCTCGCGGACGTGTTGTAGGAATAGTTCAGAGACTGAAACACAAATGGGAAAAGTCATGTTAAACTGGCCGGCACGCATCACATACTGAGCTCTGGTGGGAAAACCAAGTTTGAGGCATGAATGTGAGAATAAAAATTGTGATTAGGTTAATGTTTCTTAGAGAGTGACTCGTATTCCAGATGAAAAACTTTCAAATATTGACGGCCAATCATAGAAAGGATTAGCACGGGAACTTAGAACAAACAACATTGTGGTCCGATATTAGTCAGCATCACAGTTCTCTTTACAGTTATCGTTCTGGTGTGAACTAATGTCCTCACTTCTGATTGGCTAAAGCCGTTATTGCCACTTTAACCCCAATGGAACCATCCGAATTAAATTTCACGGAGCTGTAAAAAAGCACACGGCATAATTACATTACACAAAAGCCATTTTTAAAAGAGGAGGAGAAAAACTAGCTCAGCGTTGATTAACTGAAACACAATTCTAATCAGGTTTGTGGAAGAAGCCGATCCGCCCGTCTAAAGCCCTCAGGACACGGGATCGGGGTAATGAGAGGTGCTCCAGCCTTCAAATGAGATCATTCTGCTACTAATTTCCCAAACAGGAGAGAGCTCAACGTACGTACCTATTTACAAGAATGAAGAGAGCGTATCAATAAACCATGAGCTACATCAACTTTGCCATTTATCCGGACGGAAGCGCTACTTCATGGATCAGGATCTAGGAAAATGATTTTGTCCGTAATGAGGGAGGTGATGTGAAGATGCAGGTCTACATTTTAAAATGATCATTCGTACATCTTTTAATTGACCAATATGCCTTTCCTTTTCCTTGCATTATGACTATTAAAATAAAAAGGATAACTTGAATTATGTCACTTGCGATTGCTTTGTGATCTCTTGTTCTAAATGCTTCATCTGTAAACCTCGCTTGTAAGTCGCTTTTTTATAAAAGCTTGAGCTAAATAACTAAATGTAAATGTAAAATCTGATATTACA